>OZ022394.1:2257500-2485000 GCA_963989295.1 Ametastegia equiseti
TCTGAAAACAAATCCACGAGAGAAATCTTCAATTTGTTATCATAAAAAACGATTCGCTGTTCGAAATAATTACGACGAGTCAAATTTTGGATTTCGGAGCCAAATCAATTACCTTTGAGTCAAATATAATATGAAATAAATTATTTGTATGGATATCAGTATAGCGAAGGTTCAAGAAAGGTTAATTTTACTGGATAAGTCAATTCTTGTAATTCGCACAACAGATTCTTTGTGAATTTATCAAAAATATGAAAAAATTGCGTACACGATGTGAGTCACAGTGTAGGTACCTTTCAAAAAAAAATAATAATAATAATAATCACCCTTCGAGCCTGAGACAATGAGATAATCTGTCTAATCGTTTGTCATACACTCGATATGGGATGATAAAATCTTATAGTCAATATAGTGAAGTTCCCAGTCATTTGTTTCAAAGCTTCAAAGGTATATAATTACCGGAGGGTTACAATTAGTCGAATTTCGAAAGTCTTTTGAGAAACAAGAAAAAAGATAAAATAAGAAAGAAGAAGAAGAAGAAAAAATATATATATTCAGCGAGAGCGAAGCGATTACAAGTATAACAGTGCACATCATCATCATATGGTACAGCTATAAAGAGATTTTTATCCAAAGATATGAGGAATGTGTATAGAAAATATTCACACGAGTTTTCCTACGTCGTGACAATAATTAAATCTATTCTATGTAAAAATTGCTTCACATTATCTCCCTCGTTATTTTCTTATTCTCTCAACCTTTAATTATTATATCAATCAATCAAATCGAAATCTCGATAAGAGGCTACGTGGTATACATATATGATGTATTTTCGTAACGAATATATGTATACGAATGGGATATATATATATATCTAACGAATACATTGGTGTAATGCCATACATGCGATGGGGTAGGAACAATTTAGTTGTATGCAGATTTTTTTTCCTTCGCGGAAGACAGAAAACGTCACTTGTAGTATAATATGTATAGGTAACCGGCATCACCACCGTATGGGGCCTGTCATCCCAACGTACACGAACTATAATTTCATATCGTGTATCTGTCCTTTACTCGCTTCTTCTCTAATGATATGCTAATTACACTCTGAAGGTATCTGTTACTACCTTTACCTATACTATATGTATATGCCACCCGGCAATGCTAAAAATTAACCACATCCGTATAATGCTGGTCGTCGTCGGATACGTAACATTTTTTTAATAACATTTTTTCAACATTATTTTCTTCTCAATATTATACAATATGGAAACGAATGATCGATTATATCTTCTGTGCAGATTTTTCTCTTTCAAATTTGAAATGAATTCCTTTTTTTCTCATCTTGAATTATTATAAATATTCCAAATATATGGAATTATGACTCGAATACTTCGGACTATACAGAAATTGAATAGAATGGAATAGAAAAATGAGAGATTTATAGGATTTTCAGATTTTTATAGCAAATATTTTCTACCCTCAAGTCAAATTTCCCCATAAAAAATGTCAAAAAGGAATAATTAAAACGAGGAAAAAACTGGATCTGGAAAGAGTTGCGAGGATAATTCTTAGTATTCACATAATTGCGAAGAAGGCTCGAGTTATTTTCAAGAATATAAGGTATAAAGTGAAAATATCGGTCCCATTCTTGCCGTGAAAAGAACTAATCAAATATTATAATTGGTTTATAATTGTAATTAATTGTTATTCGTATTTCCGGCTGCCTATTCAATTATACGAGAGTCGGTTCATTTCTCATATATATACCTATATATATAAATAAAGAGAACCGTGTTAACGCGTCTATTAATCGCCCCGTCGATCCTAATGCTTATAGCAGAACTGCTTCTCTTATACATAAATATTTTCTGTTTATGTTAACACCGCGCTATAAGCGATGAGAAGTTAGTGACCCGTATGTATCAACCGAGTAACAAAGGAATTGAAATTATTTTCAAGAAAGTTCTCTTCTTCAGGCTTACAGGATTTCAAATTTCTTCAATTTCATTTGTTTTTTCATCATTTTTTCTCTTCAATTATTTCAATTGTTTATGAATTTCTATCTCCTACTAGGTTTAATTGTTACATGAATTATTTCAAAACGCTTTGAATATTCAGGCCAATTTTTCAGAACCGTGCATGTGATTATCAAAATCCAAATTTCCATAAGCAATGGCTTATGAAAAAAAAAAAAAAATAAATTGCTGTATAAAAGAAATACGCTGCTAGATTGAATATTTCGAGGATTTTGATAGAAAACTGAAGTTCCTTTTAAATTTTGTTTGAAAACCAAACGACCAAAACAAAAATGAGTCAAAATCATCGGATAAAATTTCGACCAGGATGATAACGGTGTAAATTAATATTTTTTATACGAATTCTGAATCGAACACATCGAACTGTGAGAAAATTGAAAAAAATCGATAAAAAATTGACTAATGTATATAGTCGAAGAGCAATAATCGTATTCTAAAAATGTTTACGAGGGTTTCTCAGCGGCGGCATGGGCTGACAAGAATATAAGGGAGTCAAGAGATTTTTAGTACCTCGATAAATCAATCAAATTTCAAACGAACGACGAGGAGAGGTTTTACGATATTCTAATACCGATATTCTATTCTATTCTATTTTATATTCTATAAGCCATGGGTTAGGGTCACTAGCTAATAAACCGCCAAAGCATTGAAGAGAAGCTCAGCTCGTGAAATGAATATACAAAACGAATACAGAGACTATAATAATCATGGTCAGACGTATAGAAATACGAAATAGACAATCAATCTATGAAAACTCGCGCGAATATAATACCAACACCTATAACATTCGCCTATGATATGCAGCTACGTTTGCTAGAACGAATACATATGACGCGATACTAAAGCGAACTGGTATTTTTTCTTCTTCCAAAGATAAAAGAAAAGAAGAAAAATGAAAAAAAAAATAAAAAAGGAAACAGAAATGGGATTCTATGGGGATTCTTGAGAACTTCTATAATATAGTTTCTCAGAAGTTGCAGGTAATTTTATGCATCCAGCTTTTGTACTGAAGTCAACCCTTTGAAATCTGAAACTGCATTTTTTGATTTTTTGTTTTCGAATTCCTTATAATATATTCGGGAGGACCAGGGAACTAGAACAAGAAAAAATTCTCCATCATCTTGAAGGATTTTTTATAGGTATGTTCGTTCAATTTACGTGCAATTATAACAGATCTTCTGCGATTTCACCCCTAGGGATATAAATTGAAATAATAATCCTACGCGGAGAGTAAATTAACTAACTATAGTAGGTGAGTGTGATGAATATATAATATACCTACATATATGTATATATTATCTGCCTGAAGAAGAAAGAGAAGTAGATGTCGAGAGTTCGATTAGTGGATAGAAAAATTTCGCTAATGGTCTGCAACGACGTGAACTTGCTGGAGTTAATAAATTACCTCCATAGCCGGGTCTTCTTGTTACCATTTTTATAACGTTACTTCAGTTGTTTTTTTTCTTTTTTTTTTCTTTCTTTTAATTCGTTCCTCTCTTTCCTTCTTGAATTTTACTTTATTTTCCTCGTTTATTTTTTGTTTTTTTTTCTTTTCTCTCTTTTACTCACAGGCACTTCAGTGCGTCTCATTAGTTGGTGAAATATGGTATGACCGCAGATCACTAATCAGATATACCTATATATCTAGAGCTACATTCGCCGTATAAGACGAAAGACAGAAATCGCTTCCACTTTTACCAAACTATACGCGACTCAGATCAAAAGAGGTGGGATTGAAATTGCGAATTTCAAAAGCGGCGAGAGGTCAAAATTTCGAATTTTCATACTACTGACAGTTTTTCGAAAGATTATTCTCGCGAAAGTCTACGTGGGCAATTTGAAAAACTCCGAATGGAAAAACACCGAAGGTTCAAAATTCCGAAAGCTAAAGATCCGGAAGGCCAAAACTCCGAATCTCGGAATTGGCGAGATATGCAACGTCGTTTATTTCACAGCTTTGTCACGAGCTGCCCTTTAATTTGCCGATTTTTGGACTTTTTGAGTTTCGAACTTTTAGATTTTTGAGCTGTCTGCATTTCGACCTTTCAAAATTTCCAACTTCTGAACTCTAATATTTCTAGAAACTCAGAATCGCGTCTCAAATAAATTCGGAACCTCAATCCCGCCTCATTCATATGGATAGTTTTAATTTCATCAATATTTGCCTATATTTACTAACAAATACGACAAAAATTTGCAACTGATTCATAAAAATCGACTGAATGAATGAATGGATGAATAATGAAAGGTACAGGTGATAATTAATCTGCGTTTCGAGTTCAGGGTGAGGTTTTTTTTTACATCACGCGGCGCGGGTTTAATCGTCCTATAGAGTTCACGTATAAGTTTATACAGTAAGGCAAAGCGAAGCAGAAGGCAGGGCTTATAATATGCAGACCTTGGCGCGAATGATGATCGTCGTTATACACAGTCGCTTTTCAAACCTAGTTTGCTATTATTTCGCATTACGTAACGCTATAGCTCGTATCTATGAACACCGACAAACGTCTATAGGTTATATATGCGAGCGAGTATACGGTATAAATTAACGCGAAACACGATGACGCTAAACCGAGAGCGAATTGTGCCTTGTAAATAATTCGCGAAGCTTAATCTCGCGGTATGCAACTATTTGGATAAATTATTTTATTTATTTATTTTTTTTCTATCCAGGTAAAAAAATTTAACGATGAAAAGGAAAAATCTTTTCCGGAATAAAAAAAAAATCCAATACTCCATTTATGGATTTTTATCTGTATTTGTATTGATAAAAAAAATAATGCTAGATCTAACGAGGCGAGATTAGATTTCACGATGAGTTTCATGTCCGTGACCGGATGTATATATAACACAAAAAATAGTTGGATGAATTGGAAATAAAAAAATAATAAAGACTAAAAAAATGATCTTTGGGGACGAAATGAGGCCACGAAAACCTAGTTTCTGAAAGAATTCTCAATACAATCCAAGCACTGTGCTACTTCGACGGTGTGTAACGGCTTGATATGTTAGAAGAACGAAATAGAACCACCAAAATTTCCCATGAAGTGTATAATGTATGGTATATCTCTTATACAGGCATGGATGGGTATATATCTTAAAATTTTGCGTATCTCTTTAGTTCTTCAACCTTAATGATTCTCATTTCCCTAACTCGATTAGGAAAGAGAAAAATATTACCTAGATTCTAATATAGAATTGTTCTTGATTTCTTTTATAATAGTAGGTAATAAGAATATCGATCAATCGATCCTCTGAGACAAAACTTACGATTTACTTTATTACTCCGGAACTTCTGGCGCATATTGTGCATGAAAGTTGAACGGATTTATTCCCTGCTCGATTATGCATTATTGGGGAATGATTGAAACGTGCAAATCGAAATACAAAAAAAAAAAACAAAGCAGAAAAAAAATAAGCCAGCCACCCACAGCGATTCTAACACCTTGCAGTTGGCAATATCTACATACATGTATGTAGTACGTACATCGCAAAATGCATAAAAACACGTATGTATATAATGTGTTTATAATACAAAACTGACTCCGACTGGACACCAAGAGACGAACGAACAAATGGAGTAACAACAGGTATAAGTAAGTATGTAAGTAAGTAAGTCGGGGTCCATCCAGGTAGGTATAGATATTTACGTACGAAGGAACGAGATGTGGAGAGTTGAGTTGAGTTAAGTTGAGTTGGTCGTGTGTTTGTGTGTCGTGGGTCAACCTAAGTTCATGGTCAGAGTCCTCCACGACTTGGCTAACAGTGTGCAAGAACCTATGGGTATAAGGTATACATACATTGGTACCTACTATACAGCCCAACCACTGCACCAGCTTATAAACTTCACTTATGAACATGTAGCATGCATATGATATGCACTTATATGTGCACCCTCAGTCCTATCAGTATCCTTAATACTGCCAACTCAAGGTACTACAAATCATCATAGCTATGGTACTCATGATATGGGATATAGAAATACAGGTAACACGTATCGTTACCTATACTTTGATGACATTACCCGATTTTGAGGTAAAAATGAGGGAAATATTATATTATTACGATCGTATATCATCATCCGGCAGGGATAAGGACCGATAAAGTTTTTCCTATTCACGCGTACAGGATGTACTGTATATACGTTATAGTGTCAAAAGTATAGAAATTCTGAAAATATATGATCGATTGCCATAATACGTCGCGATAAAAAATTGTTTCTTTTTTTTTTTTTCTTTTTTTATTCATGTTCATCAATTTTTAATTTTTCAACTGTTTTTTTCTATGAACGTATATATATTTATAAGTATAGCTATTTTTATATTTGTTGCAAAATTGAAGAAGTAGGTATATGTACAATATATATACGTATGGCTTATAGATTCGTAAAAGTGTCAAGATATGAGAATGGCGCGCGGTGCTAATCGAGTAAAAGATCTTCAACTCGCGCCGAAGATCAAGAAAAAGAAGAAAAAGAATAAGAAGAAGAAGAAGAAGAAGAAGAAGAAGAAGAAGAAGCACAGATAAGAAGATTTCTTGCGTTTGCCGTCGATCGACGTAAATATATAATATATCTAGGTATACGTACAAGGTATAACAGATCACGGATACTTTTTACAGGGTTTAAAGATTGCCGGCGTGTAATATAACGGCGTGATTGCTTTTTTCCTCATTTTTTTTTTCCCCCTCCACTTTACCTATTTTTCTTATTTATTGTTTTTGTCATCTCTATACTTATATATACCAATAACTATATTATGTATACGTGTATTCTCCCTCGCAATTCTGGTTCGTATATGCACACGTAATAAAGTTCTCGGGAACTATATAAGATAGATATATATACATATATGTATATGTATAAAATAGATAGAAATTACAACTAGCAATAATAATTAATTGATTATTCTATTCTTGCAGTGCATCAAAATATACGTCTATATGCTGTATGTGTATTACATATATATGTATAAGAAGTATAGAAGGTCGCTTTCGCATAAATGCTTCAGCAACAGTTAGTTACCTATATACGTTATACGCATGCGAAATGTACCTATGAATTATAATTTCACATCTCATTGCAACAAGAAGTTTGAGAGGAACAAATAATAGTAGGTATAAAATAATCAATCAACCAATCAATGAATATGAATAATTCAATAAATACAAAAAAAAAAAAAAAATCAAAACTAAAGAACATAATGAAAAACTTGACTGTGTTTTCTCTCTCTTTCTACATTTCTCTTTCACTCTTTCTGTATATTTTAATCTGAATCTCGATCATTCCTTGTTGCACGGTGTGAAATAATGTGACAATAACAAGACTGAGTTATAAGATTCGCGCTGTTTCGCATACACACACATACACGTATCTATATAAGAAATATGCTGTGAAGATAGAATATAGATATATAAATGTATGTTATGCTACTGGTATATGTATAAACGTGCATGTATGCGATAGTATAGTTTCAATTTCATCCAAGTATTGAGGCACGTCCGGATCACGACGAGAACGTGAGCGGTTATCCAATGAGGATCGTGCTAAAGCCCCGCAAGCTGGCGAACAACCACCATCACCATCACCATCGACATCGACATCGCCATTATACCCTATATACATCCACTGCCACCGCATCCTTTTCTCTACCTATACTTATTGTTAGGTTAGGTACGTACATCGATGATAATTATTAGACGTGACAGACAAGGAATTAGTGAGTGTACTGCAACTGCACAACCGCGTGCACCATCCGGCGTATATAGATATATGTATTCGGCATACTTGCATATTCTATACATATAGGTGTACTCTTAGATATATATATAATACAAGAGAATCGCGGGGGTCACCGGAAGTGTAAATATTTATGTAAGTCAGCAGTACCTATATGCAATGCGAATCATATGATCATATACTAAAGTGACAATGATGATTATTAATACATGAAATTGTTCAGTTTTTTAGCTAAAATTTTATCCATTTTCTATACGTAAATGACTTGTGAAGAAATAGGAGAAGAAGAAGAAGAAGAAATAGGATATGGTATCGTTTGATGGAATAAGAACTGTAGCTGATCGTGAGTCGATCAACAGACAATTCTTCTCCGTATACCGTACGTATATTATATGTATGTATATTGAAAATCGTCTATCAGGTATATAACGTACTATGCGCGAACTTGAATATAAAGATTTGCTTGTCGTTTGTCGCTTGGTGCTTGTCACTCGTGCGCGCCTCGCTTTGTCTCTTTAAATTGAAAAGGTGACTTTCAATTTCTCGAGCTTTTGTATTCACGCGAATACATCCGCCCGTATAACGTACATACGTACCACATACGCTACTATATGTACATCTAGCGCATATATATACGCGTACGAACATACCTTATACTCTCTTTATAAATTCGTTATTTCATACCTATGCGTACTTACAATTCTCTTTTTCGTACTCTTCGCCTGTAATATACGCATTTTACACAGATATAGTTTGTGAAAAAATCGCGCGGAGCATCTCTACATTATCGAATTGTTCAACACGATGAGGCTTTTCTTCCCGAACAAAATGAGCCCTCAACTATCTTAACCGGACCAACGGTGCTCCAAAATCCTTATATACGACACGCAGGTGTGAGAAGAGACCATTTTTGTTTTATTTCACGTGAAATGATTAACTATTAGTAGTGTTTACATATACTACATCATCGAAAAGTAAGCATAGGCAAAAGTTCAAAAGTTTCGTAATTAAAAATTCAAAATTGATAAAAAAAAAAGCCATGCATGATGGAAATTGAATGCGATCTCCAAAATTGACTGTCCCCTTCAAAAACCCAGTATGTATACACACGGAGGGTTAATTAATTCGTTACACCACAAGAATTACCAAAAATAATTAATATATAGCATATAGTATGTATTCGTAAATTCAACAAATTCTTTTTTTTTCAACTCACCGGTGCATTTCTTATTCCCAGACGAACCTTCGTATATTTTTTCATAAAAACTCTCCAAAGAACGTAAGCCATGATCGCCCGACACTTGTTGATTTTTATTAAAACACGTATTTATTTTTATTATAATTATATATTCTCCTCTCCTCTTATTTATATCTGATTGTGAGTTTCTTTGAATTTAACCTCAAATTTTATACACTTCCGATGTAGATATTAAAAGTTGGTTATTATCGTTCGTTTACATTATAATAACAATGATGACCACAACAACAACAACAACAACAACAACAACAACAATAATAATAATAATAATAATAATAATAGCAATATCAATAATATTATCAAGGAGCGCTTAATGATCGAATCCGTTAAAGCAAAGCTATAATCGTATAAGCGAAGCCTGTAACTAAACAACTGAGTAACTAATTAACTAATTGAAACTGTTTCGTAATCGCGACTTGTATAGGTTAATATAGTACAAGTGCCGAACCACCGAACGTTAAAACGCGGAGTACGTAATAGCTAGGAGGGAGTATTTAGCACAAAACACAAATGTCAATTCTTGAATTAGCTGGACGCCAGTGGCACTTCAAAACACAGATTCACTCATGATCGTTGCAGGTTCGATTATTCTCGTCTGTCCGACGAACACGGGACATTATTATTCTCCTGTTTTAACTTCACTGCAGTATTCGTTTTGTTTTGCCGTTTGTTCTTTTTTATTATTCACTGATTCGAAATTCGAATAAGAAAAAGAAGAACAAGAAGAAGAAAAGAAATAAAACGCGAAGGATTTCGATGACAAAAGAATAACGCGATTTATAATGGCGGTGCGGTCAAGAGGGCGGAGGGCGGGAAAAGCGGTGAAAATAAACAAACGACAAGCTGTGTATTATCGTTCTTCTATTACCTCACGATATTATTACCTACTTTACCATCGAGATACTGATTACGTATCGTATTTTCGTTATTGTCGTTTTGTTTTTCATTCCGGTTAACTTCACTATAATGCAAATCCATTGCTTATAATATACAGGACAATTATCGAAGGAAACGCACACGATCAAGCGAGTGTGTTTTATTTATTGTTATTATTCAGAGAGATTATCACGAGTTCATTTGAACATCTAATGATAATGATGATGATGATGATGATAATAACGAGTAGTTAAACTTTTTTTTATGAAATTTTGACTACGAAATCAAACGCCATTGCAAAAATAACCGAAAATGAGATAGAAAGAGAGAGAGAGAGAGAGAGAGAGAGAGAGAGAGAGAGGAAGAGAGGGAAAAAGAGAGGGACGAGGAACTTGTTTCGAATGTAAAATTCACTGTGTTTATTTATACCGTGTAGGATATATTTATATTTATATTTATGAATCAACCGAAAGGGAAGACGCGCGAAACTTGTTTTCAACGCCTCTTTATTATATTATTATCCTCGTACGATTCTTCTTCTTCCGCTCCTATAATCCGCACGTGTATTACACCGTATCCTGATCCGTTCTCGGTGTTCCTTCACTTTTCACTCAATTCTATCGGACAATCGGACTGTAGTATCCTTATCTTCAAAAACTATATTATATTGCCGAAGTCTGTACCGATTTTGCGTAGAAAAATTGATTTTTCCGTCAAAGTGATTGCCCTAAAATGTTTTTATACGGGAAGTTTTTGGGTTTTTATTTATTTTTTTTTATTTGTTATTTCTGATAGTGCTGCAGGTTAGGGTTACAAGTATGATCGATGGTGCGGGGAACGAATTCACTTGTTGGATGATAACGCGCGCGTGTAGCAGGGGCGGCGTCTGACGGCATCGACTGCCGGCAAATAACTAACAAGTTTGTAACAACAACACACGCGACTGACTCGCTACGCGACTCGACACCGACTCTCGCTCGAGACTCGACGATCCCGATGCCCGATGCTCGATGCCGAAGCCGAACCGCACCGCGACCGAAACCATCAACTGATCCTGCGGACTAGACCGTCTCGCGTCTCCGCGTGGTCTAGGCGCGTCTCTTGCTTATTCTTCTTCCTCTTCTTCTTCTTCTTCTTCTTCTTCTTCCTCTTCTTCTTCTTCTTCTTCCTCTTCTTCGATCCTTCGGCCGCCACCGAAAGGGGCTTACAGCTACCTGCCCGGTAACCCCGAAGAACTGAGAGGAGAAGAGAGAAGAGTCAAGAGGAAAGGAAAGGAGAGGAGAAGAGACTCTCTTGACTCTTGTGTTCTTTCAGAAGAGTCCGTTTGTCGTGTGGGTGGAGGAACAATGCCTGCCGTACAGTCCTGGCTGGCTGGCTGGGCTGCGGCAGCTCGAAACCCCTCGACGACTTGCATCGGGGACTGAATCAAATTCACCTCATACTCGTACCTTCCTTATACCTTACCCGAGACGGGGGCCGGATGTGAGCCGTGCTTGTGCAGCTACGCAATCTAAACTTACGTACATTCTTACGCAGGTTTTTTTTTTTTTTGACTTATCATTTTGTGAAAAAAATAAATATATAATAAAGGAAAGTTATTGTTATCACTATCCGAGAATAAAAAATAAAGTTTTCACCATATCCCCACGTTTTCAGGTCCAGCGTATCATTTCTGACCATTTTTGGATGTATGTCTGTGTCTGTGTTCAATTTTTTTGTCCGACGATATCTCGAGAACGAATCAACGGATTCTAACGATTCTGGTCTGAACTGACTCGGTTCTCCGTAACTTAGACATTATTAGATTTTGGATTTGGTTAGTGAAGTTGTTTTTGAGCTATTCAAAAACACAATTTTGAACAAAAAAAATTTGCAATCTCTGACATTTCGAGAACGGATTAACGGATTTTGACAATTTTGGTCTTCATCGATAGCATTCGCTCCAACTTGAAAATAATTCACAATTAATTTTGAAATACATCGACGCAATAGTTTTGTATCGTACAAACTTGTTTTTTGTTTTTCTTAATTTTTTTATTTTTCTATTATTAGAATTTTGATTATTTCAGCTCGAAATGAGTTTGAAAACGAGAAGTTCAGAGGGAGGCGCTGTTTTTCTTTCTTCTTTTTTTCACACCTACTGGGTAATGGAACGATGCCGATGCCGATGCCGATGCCGATGCCGATGCCGATGCCGATGCCGATGCCGATGCCGATGCCGATGCCGATGCCGATGCCGATGCCGATGCCGATGCCGATGCCGATGCCGATGCCGATGCCGATGCCGATGCCGATGCCGATGCCGATGCCGATGCCGATGCCGATGCCGATGCCGATGCCGATGCCGATGCCGATGCCGATGCCGATGCCGATGCCGATGCCGATGCCGATGCCGATGCCGATGCCGATGCCGATGCCGATGCCGATGCCGATGCCGATGCCGATGCCGATGCCGATGCCGATGCCGATGCCGATGCCGATGCCGATGCCGATGCCGATGCCGATGCCGATGCCGATGCCGATGCCGATGCCGATGCCGATGCCGATGCCGATGCCGATGCCGATGCCGATGCCGATGCCGATGCCGATGCCGATGCCGATGCACAACAGCACAACAAAAACATGACGAGAACTTTATAATTGTATAACGTCACAGAAACATGACAACTGTTACATTTTTATGCGGACATGTAACTTTTTTGTCACGTTACAAACATGTTACAATACATTACATATGACAGTTTTAATATTTCTGTGATGCTACTGTCGCATATTTTGCGGTGTGGGAAGTGTGATAAAAATATTTCGATAAACCTTCTTGTGGCTTTTACTATATATACATAGGTATTTCTTATTTCGTGTTCTCTGATACTTCGCGTCAATAAACTCGTCAGGTTTTCTATTATACTAATGTTAACCTTCAATGGCCACACCTTACAGCCGTTTCACGCTCTTTATGCGCGGGGTCGAAATGACCTCAGACGTTTTTAGACGGCTGTCGCACGGATCGTGGTATCTTCCCAATTGACTCGAATCTAGAACATGAAATTACCAATTTTACATGTAAAATCAAATACTGAGATAGCGAAAATAAATCCGGAAGGTGTAGCTCCACGAAAATACGATTTTTTTTGCTAAACAAAAAATCGTAAGTATCGTATTCCTCAATTTTTTTTGGACGATATTTCGAGACGAGACTCTCAAGATGTGCCAAAAATTGTTCCGCATTGGGCATTCCAAAAACAAATAAAAAATAAGGTATTTCTTATACTCAGATCCGAAGAGTGAAAAAGATCCTCAAAATCCTGAAATGAAGTGAATTCGTTAACGGAAAGGCACGACCACGTCATTTAATGACACTCGAACGATTTCACGCGATTAAATTTCTATCCCGCAATTAAACATGTTCAGTTTTAATCGAGTTGCTCATCGCACCATTGAACGGTCGATTTCAAAATATATCCGCGGTTTCTAGTCTTCGAATTACAGATCCTCAGGCTCGCCAACTGAGAACAATAATAATATATGAAAATCACGATCGAAGGATCAAAGCTTTTTTTCTTTACTTCTACATTCATATGAGCAAATATCGCGTCACTAATGCCATAAGGTCGTGAGCACCAGAATTTTTTTTTTCTTTCGGATTTGCCCACAAGATTTGATATTGCATGAAAAAAATGTTGACACATGAAAAACCAAAATTTTTTTTTTCTTTACGCTTACGACCTTATGGCATTAGGGACTCGATATCCTTAATTCGTTGATGGATAGAAAAAGATGGAGAATTTTCTACAGCTGTTGCATGCCTAGAATCGATGAAAAAGATAGCCATAACTATATATACTTATACCTGGCGAAAAAACGGACACGTCCGTTTCTCGACGGGGTTTTGGTCTTACGTGACTAAAGTCTAAACTGTATCTCATACCAGTGGTCGTGGTCGTGGTAGTCCGGCAAGAGGCAAAAGTCGAGACACTGCAGCACATAGTCCATCGATTCAACAGGTATAAAGACCAAGACGAAGTTCTTTGAGAGTGCGCCCATTTCAGGGTGCATTCACTTCGGATAAGTTTTTTTCAACCGTCCCCGGCTTAAGGGCACGCCCAAAAAATAACATATCATTAATAAATTATACCTTCCAGACTCTCATATCTCTGCCTTCGTCGCCTACCATCCCTAGCCCCTCCATTCTCGATATACCATGTATACGTGCAAGTTGATGTGTGCTGCACATAAATGTATAAGAAAATAGTTACATACATACATAATACATACGAATTCTCATATATTCACCTACGTGTTGGATATGATGTGAATTATTTTATAACGTTTCACAAATTACGACTAACTCCCAAAATATCCCCAATCTGTATAATTTAATTACACAGATTAGACTATTTTTTTTTTGAAACTAAAAAAAAAAAAATAGCAAACTCAATAATTTATTGTTTCTTCTTTGCTCCGAAATATAAACTCTTGTTAGATATCGCAGAATCAAATACTTTTTTTCTTCTTCTCGGAACGCTCGCTATGAAACTATTTTTTTCCCCAAAAGTATATCTAAAGTATGTACTAATCAAAGTAATGAAATATAAAGAAAAGAAGAACAATTTTTCTGTAAAATTTTAATAATTGTGCTAAAATAGCGATATAATCAATAATTTTTCACTCAACTGCGAAAGGATATTGTTCGTCTGGGATGATTCTGATCCCGAGTGACTTGATGAATAAAATCGAATGAAAAATGGAGTATAAAAAAAAGAAGAAGAATTTTGAGATTCTAGTATACTATACAGTATGGTTTGTATGGGTATAACTAACACGAGGCGGCAATTGGTGTCTGATTTCGGCTAAAATAACACCTGCGCGAGTGTGTCGATTCGATGAAACAAGTAGAAGAAAAAAAAATAAAAAATGTCTAAAAAGAGAAGAATCTCAAAGTGGGATAAACCAGATCTTTATATATAAAGAACGATTGGTTGCGCATTGCAACGGTTCGAAAGGGGCGCATCACCGGGACTTTTGGGTCTAGCGAGTGTCTGCCTAATGCATTTTTCAGCCTCTTTTATATGTACGCCGGCGTCTCTTATACATACATGTATATATGTCAGGTATATATATGTATATATACGTATAGAATATTCTCTTCTTCCTCCACCTGATCCTCGTCGTTGACGTCGACGTCTATACCGCGACGCCATGCCATGCCTTTGGTCCCCGTTCATAAGTTAGGCGTCGTCCTCGACTCCCAGGTAATCCGCCCCATTCCACTTTTCTTTACCTGCATATACGCGTCCCCTCGGGTGCAGAAAATAAAAAATAAAAAATAAAAAATAAAAAATAAAAAAATGAGAAATCACAGCTCAAGATATACCCGCGCGGCTTGCTATGGACGGCTTAAAACGCCCCTTTTGAGGTTTAGTACTTTTTGACGTGTCATAAGAATCTGAAAAATCCTCAATCAGGGTGTCATTTTTTGGAAGACTTTTTGTTTCAGGTTCTAGGAGTTTCTGATAAATATGTATTTTTTGTAATTTTTTTCTCTTTTTTTTTTTGTATTGCAATTCAGACATCAGCGAATTACGAAATTATGTCAGTCTACCGAATTTGCATGTTACATACAGACATATACCTACTATACTTATGCATATGTTTGAAGGCATACATATAGTAACTCTGGGCCGGTTGTCAGAACTGAGAAATAAAAAATAATTAGCATCATTTATTACAGCTGACTGAGGTATATGTATATGTATTGTACATATGTATATATATATATATGTATATATATATATATATATATATGCCTGTATGCGATAAACTTGTCCTTGACTTTTTGTTACTTGATATATGGATATATATACCCGCGTGTATATCGTCCTTGCGATCTCTTGCGTAACGAGAGGACTTCACAATTATTCTTAAAAACGTCCAAAAAGGTTTTTACATATTGTATACTGAGGTCGGAGAGAGCCACACTCATTTCTTCTCCTTCTTACCTATACATGTATACATACCTTTCTCGTTGGTCCTTCATGTTTTTATAATGAATATAATGAATATATTATGTATACGTGTATACATGAAGCAAATATGCCTACGAATTGAAGATCTCTTCGGAATATACCGAAATCTCGTCAAACTATTCGCAGGTTTATTTATTCACGTGTCTCATAACGTCGAGAGTTCATTCTAATTAAAATGAGGCAGATATATTATACGCAGAGGATATGAATTTACGATGTTTGGATGAAAATTATCGTACCCCTACCAGATGTTATAATAATATGTTCGAAAAATAAATTTCCCCATAATATACCATAAAGCGAGTGAATATATTATATATATATATGTATTTTCTCTATTGTGTATCCAAGCTGCAGCAGCAGAAACGTCGTCAGCGACGTGCGCAAGATCCGGTCGCGAATAACTCCTACCTATATATTTGCACGTATGTAGGTATACATGTATAATCGTATATACTATAGGTGCCCACATCCATATACCTCGAACAGCTATTGCTGCAGAGTCGTGTAAAAGCGGGGAGAAGAAATAAAAAATAAATACTATTAAAAAAATAACCGAGTGAGTCATTCGCACCGTGACTCCTGCTGCTGCTGCTGTTGCTGCTGCTGCTACAGACTTCGTATATACGCCAAGGAAATACACTTACCTACCTAATACATTCGTATACAAACGTTTTATCCTCGATATAAAGCTGCATTAACCCTTTCTATGGCACTATATTAGGTTATGGGACCATGGGACAGACCATGTAGGTACTACTTATGGCAATTCTAGAGCTTTTTCATAAGGAAATTGACTCAGAGATCGGAAAACCGGACCAGTGCCCGGCTGGGGCCTGGCCAGAAACGTTACACTGTCATTTGGCCTGGCCCTGGCCAGGCACTGGCCGGTTTGTCCCGATCCTCGAGTAAATTTCTACACGGGATAATTTTGGTCCGCATTTGTTCATCTATGTTAATGAATGAGGTGCAAGGGAAAGGGAAATTTCAATCCAATTTCAGGGTAATCTATTATCGCTCAATATCCCTCCCTATAACTCGCACATATCGTATCGGTGCATCTCTTTTCCGGGCCAGTATATATAGTTATAATATGTAGGTATATATATTGGATCTGAAGGCTGGTTGGTTATTGACTCGTGGTTCATTCGCCGACCATGCCAGTTGCTCCCGCAAGGCTTGCGAGTATAATTATGATTTATAACGAACGGGGGTGATTGCAAAATATCGATCGATATTTCTTCGCCGTATGCATATCCACATATACAAACGTGAGAACGGACAACGTCAGCTGGATGCAGGGGACGCCGGATCGCCATGCGGCAGATGTTCAAATTCGTCTAGATATACTTTTCAATAGGTATTCATCAATTTTAACCATATTCGTAGCCACACCTTTGAAGAATAACTCAATGGCCACATATATTTTGTGCATAACGTCTACCTAATTTGAAGGGAAAAATAAATGATCGAAGTAGGTGATGAAAAGTCCAGGAGGATAAGATTGATGAAATTTTTGACGTTCCAAATATTTGGAAAACGCAAAATTCTGGATAGAATCCAAAATTTGGGTATAAACGTAATGTTTGGAATGAGTTCGAATGATGTTCAAGTGTGCGTATTATTAGGTTCCCACGTGTCAGCGTGGGCCAGAAAAATATATAAGTTGGATATACTGAACGCACATGCATATGTATATGTATATAGTCAGATGAATAAGGTTCTCGTATGTATATTCACATATAACGTATGTAGTACGTATACGGAGCGAAGAACCAGGAAATAATATCACCCTTTGTCGGCGCGTAGGTAGGTATACATATACCGTGGCGGGGAATGAAATAGCCAAACTTTTACGCCGCGTATATTACCGCGAGTTATACAAACGAGCAGAGCCTGCACATGACTGCAGCAGAAGGTAGGCAGCAACCCAGGTTGCCCAGTCAACTTGGAGCCAGGGTAGGCAGGTATGCCGGACACATTTCACCTATACTCCTTCCGCGGTTCGTATTCGCATCTAGATCTTAAGTAACTTTCTTTAATTATAAAAAAATATCATCCTTTATTCATCTACGCGCTACTCTCTGACAATGCGATAGCCGAGCTCGATTATATACGTTTGCCCCAGGTGCTGCGTTAAAACACCGGAACTTATGCATTTCGCATCTAATCTTGACGATACGGAGTCTAAAATGATAAAATTATCTCCACAACTATTTTTTTTAATTTTTTTATTTGGAAATGAAAATTGTTCTGATCAGTGATTCTGTGTTTTAGGTATAGGGAATACCTATGGGGTATTCCACCGTAACTCGACGCGCTCAAGGACCTCGACTTTTTCAAAATGACTACAAGTCAAAAAACCCTATACCCCTGTTTCTTGGTTTTTCGATAAGTCACGTCATTTAGACGGGTCATTTTTTTTTTTCAAATTACCCGCTTTTCGATTTTTTTTTCAATATTTCGTAATCCGATAACTCGAAACGTCACACTTGTATCGAAAAACTATACTTACCTAATCTCTTATCGTTAGCCTATTCGTTGTGAAATTCAATTTCATTATTACTGTCATTAAGGTACATACATACATGTGAGTAAATATTTTTGGTTGTTGGATAAGATTTCCAGACTTGAATAATATATAGTTATTCTTGTCGACTATAAAGTCTTATATACATGCGTACTAAACCAACTCGCCTTATACTTCAAATTGCCTTGTGCAAATAATTACTCACATAGGTATACGATTATATCACATCTTATCTAACAATAGAACTTCGCCTTATCACTATAACGCTCGTTTTCCTTCCAGCTATTCCAACAAGTAGGTAGGTAGGTATATACCCGAAACTTTGCCTGTAAATATTGAACCTATGTATCTACGCGTATATGTGTCATCTGGCTATCTGTATAAAGCCAAATTGAAAACGCGTGTCAGAATTTCCGCGATGAGGATAAAAATTAGGAAATATAGATTAATGAACATGAAATGAGATAGATAAGAAGAAAATAATTTCAAAATCGGTACATATTATAGGTGTGCGGACTTGACGCTGCAGTCAGCGTGTCCGGTAGGTTACTATAAGCCTTATATTAGGAAATAGATCAGCGATAGAGAAGGTGACAGCGACACTGATCCAAGGGTATTGTGTTCTCTGGTACATATACTGTATAATCGTTGCATATGAGGGTTTCGTCAGCGATGCAGACTGAGTCGTAAATTAAACGTGTTCGCAATAAGCTATATGTGTATAGATATGTATATATTGATGCCCGCGTGTCTATGACTTCATATTATAATAGTGTGCGATGTACTTATAGTATAGTAGGCACGCATAGGTAATACGCAACCTACCGCGCTCTGGCTATAAGAACTGCATTGCAATCTGGAGCCTATGGGGGTCTTTTGTTCCCCACCATGAGTCAAAAGAGTCATGTTAATATACCAATAAGTTGATAATAACAATTTCACCGCTGCGCAGCGCTAATGGTTATTGTCTTTACCTCGCCTACGTAAACACGCAATACGTATAGGCAAACCTACGTACGATATTTCCCATTTCTATTTGTACGTTTTTTTCTATTATCTCCGCGATATAAGTTATTTCAAAATCGAGTCATATCCGCGGTAAACTCAAATCGATGAAAATCGCAAGTCTCGCTTTTCAACAGAGTTGTGAAAATTGTCATGAAACTTTAATTATTCCATGAAATTTTCAATTGCCTGTAGGTATAACAAATGTGATTGATAATGAAATTATCGTTATCAAATTATAAAAGTAATTGATGACTGGCAACCCTGATCGAAACCTGCAACGTTATGAAAATTATTTCGAAAACCGTAATTTTTTTGTCTATAATATTTTTAAATCATGAATAAGAATAATTGATGACTCCTTATCCTGTTTTTCAGACAGTTATATATATCGATGATATTATTACGTAATGTGAAATTGAATTACGTAAAGAGGATCATCTTCTCTCTCGTTTTTTATCCATCGCGAGGCAACCCTTCGATAATAGAGCCTCTCATAACCACGAAAGTAAACACGTGGTACTCTGTATTATATTCTATTATACCCACATACGTCAATCGGGTGCTGTGTGTCCGCGGAATGGAGAGTTTATTGTTCGTTCTATAAATAAACTGACTGAGAGCTACGTAAAGAGGGTTCGCTCGCTCCTACGGGGTTGTTGACCAAACCACCTGGGTGTGGCACACGTTTCTATCTAATATCGCTAAGGGATATGCCCCGGTATACGTACATACATCGCAAACGTTACCACCCAGGCTCTCCACTTTTGTATTTATGGCGATATGGTACAGGTCGCTTTGAACCTAACCTAGATGACATAAGGAATATGAATCTTACTGGAATTCTATTAATTTTTTCCATACAGTAAAATACTCAGCCACTTTCTGCCGTGGTGAAGCATTCATCTCCTGAATTTCACTCCAGTAGGTAAAATAGTTTGCAAGAAACTGCGAATCGCTTTTTCGAGGTGATGGCAATTGGTAATCATCATGGAATTCCGAACATAGTCACGTGGCACCTCAAGGCGATATGAGAGTCTGTTCGAAATTCCGTGATTACCAATTCTTGTCACCTCGAAAACGCGAATCGTACTTTCTCGATGACTGCCCAACCGATCCGAATGAATCTTCGACGAATGAATTCAGCTTTTTTGGCAAGAAGAGGCTGAGTATGTCACTTGGTCACAAAAACTGATAGGATTCCAGTAAAACTCGTCTTTTTTTATGTTAGCTAGGTTAAGTTGGGGGGTGATTTCTACTACAGCACCCTAACCCGAGAAAATTTACTAGATTCTGGTCACTCGGTTACAGAATCGCAATCAATCGACAATCTCGTTATACTCGATTCGTCCCTTATCTCCTATTTTCCTCAAACAATTAACATAAAATCTAGACCATTTCATCATTTTGTTAAAACGCCTCATTATTACCATTCCTCTCGACTTTTTCGTGGTTAAAGTTAATCGACAGAACTATCAATGCGATACGAATATCGGAGAGAACCTCTAGTAGAATCATCGCAAACTATATCGAGTGGGATCACATAGAATACTTTAGTTACGCATGTTTCTTTCCTACACACGTATGATGAACTACATCAAAATTAGAGTCTAAATGGTGGGGGAAACAGAGTTCGAGAGATTATAAGCTGCTAGTCGTTAGTGAGCATTGCACCGTGCAAGACGTCTGACGTCAGCTGCGACATACCTACTTGCGATAGGGAAACTTTTCGTTTCCAATCTCGTGCGTATCTCAGCACGTCGCTCCATCTCTGGAGCAGACTTTGGATCCAGAGCCGAGGAGCATTGGATTAAGTAGCAAGGCTACTGACCCGCTGGCAATGACCCTAGAGAAGGGGAACCAGGGGCCCCCCCTTAACTGATCAGCTGACAGTTCGCACTCGAGTCTCAGTCGCTTGTCGACTCTGCAGCGCGCAGTGTCAATATATAATTCATGATGGTCGATTTCGCGGAGCGACTGACCCCCCTACCCCCCCTTTCCTCTAAACGGCTGATTCGATTATTTTATAGCATCGACTCCGTATGAATGGAAGATAAAAAAAGAGGGAGAAAGAGTTTCGGGAATGTATTGAACAATAATCAAACGAAAGGAGCGAAAGAGGATATCAGGGATTCAGTAAATTGTCAATTATTATTAATTTTTTTTTCTTCAAACTTTTTGATATTGAGCACTGAATTGAAAATTTGAGTTTCTTTACTTGGTTTCATTTGAGATATGATTCAGGATTA
This sequence comes from Ametastegia equiseti, assembly GCA_963989295.1. Classification (NCBI taxonomy): domain Eukaryota; kingdom Metazoa; phylum Arthropoda; class Insecta; order Hymenoptera; family Tenthredinidae; genus Ametastegia; species Ametastegia equiseti. The sequence goes on from OZ022394.1 coordinate 2,279,218, forward strand.
ATTTCTAGAAAATCAGAAGCGAATTCCAGTATCATGATGAATTTTCTACCACATTTCCCCCCTTTGATTGATTTAGAATATTTAGATGATGCTGATGACTGAGGTTGGATGATTTTTTCATTTTATATTCAATTTTTTTTTTTTTTATTTTTTTTTATTACCTTTTTCTGTATTTTATTATTATTTGTTATTTTAAGTAAAACTAGAAACAAATTTCACGTAGTTATTGGATTGGTTAACATATATTATTGAGAAAACACTACACTTCTCTTTGGAATAAACGTAAGAAAGTGTACAATTTGTGATAGGATATTACATATCATTTATGTTTATAGTTACTAAATTATGTACAATTAATTGTAAGAAAAATCGTACATACTTTTTACATTTTTGTATCGTTTTTTTTTTTTTTGTCGTCTCTTTTAATTGGTATTTCATTTTATTCATTTTTTCTTTATTATTATTACTTTTTTCTCTCTTTCTCGCTCTCTCTCTCTCTTTCATTATTTTTTTCCCTGTCTGCTTCTTCAAAATTTCTTCCCATTATTTCAATATTTTCATTACACTTTTATACCGACGAGCAGAAGAACCAGGTAACAGCTATATCATATATCACTACACAATTAATGATTTTATCAAACTCCTTTCGAGTCGATAGTAGATTAATAATAATAATAATAATAATAATAATAATAATAATAATAAGAGTGATAATTACCATTATTACAGAAATTACATAAATAATTACTCGACAACGAGGAGATGTAAAAAAAAAGAAAGAAAAATAATCTATATACTTATATTTGACAGTAATTAGTATATATTCATCACTAGAGCATTTAATCCGTTGCTAAAAAAAATTGAAAAAAAGATGCGATGTTTTTCAAATCACGTTGAATAACGATATTTTCGTTCATTCGTAACATCATGTTTGTGAAATTTTGTAATTCTCCTTATTTTCATAGCTATACTTTTATATCATAAGTTTTTAGGTGAAAAATAAATCATGCTTTAGCTTTGTACCAAAGATAAATTAAATACATATCAAATTATCAAGTGATGTCTTTTTTCCTGTTTTTTTTTTTTTTTTTATCCGTTGTCCAATTACTCGTTTAATCCAATTTGAGATATTTGTTTTCTTATTTTTGTGTTTCGTTTCCTATTTTCTATTATTATTTTTTTTTTTTGCATTGTTTTTTACATACGTAACAATACATTTTGCTTTTTTTTCAATGTATTTCTTTGCTCTACTTTACATTAAGTTACTCCGAAACCTTCGACTTTGGTGAAAAATAAAAAATAAAATTAATTCGCGGATGCAGAGGGAAACATAATATAATTATGTAGGTAATATGGATACATGTAGATTGTAAATATAGAGCGAAGGAAAAATTATCATTGACAGAGCATCGTGCACGTGTGCAAATTTTGAGGTTTTTTTTTCTCGTCTATGTTTTTTTATTTTCATTTGTTTGTTTTCCATTTACCAAAAATCAAAATCATTCAATGAAATTGAATTGAGAAGTTGACGAAGAAAACAAGAATAATAAATCAAAGGATTGTATAGCATAATTTTGCACCTATTTATGGAGAAATAAAAGAGGAAAAAGAAAAAATCCAGTGCGCTGACTTGTAAGTCATGAAAAAATCTTTTTGAAAGCGATGATTAAGCTTATTTAATCAAGAATCGATAATTACGAATCTCTTTTTCCTGATTGGTATCAAATAATTCGACAATCATTCAAGAATCCAGGTATCAACTATTTATGCTTTTTCATGTCAACTTATGGGATGTAAATGTAAAAAAAAGAGCCTTATATCGTCTGATCGAAGCGTATCTTTTTCTTCAATACTTTTATAGTATTACCTATTTGTATTCTTGCATTCTTTCCCTTGAAATGACTAATACTATACTACTGAATTGATACTTTATTGAATAAAAATAAGCACTTATTTATTTACAGTGCGCGTTGATTGTGGTGAAATTATTCGAGCTTGCTTAATTTTCATGGTATATGTGTCGACTTCTTCTATCCCGAGATTAATGAAAATCATCTTGAAATATGAGCGATCTATATAATTCTTCGAAATATTGGTTAAACAATTTTTCACATTTGTATCTTTCTTTTGAAATAATAAATTTTCATACATCATTATCATTATGCCATATTTTAGTATAGTTAACATCTATAGCATGTTACATACATATTTCAATGTAAGTCTAAATCCTTCTTTCTAATCATTTTGAAATAATAATCGTAATCATAATCATAATAATTGAATAATAATCCAAATTGACGAACGGGAAAATATAATCGTGGGATTATATTATGTTCACCACGATCATTCATATCTTATTTTTCTTCATTGTTATTTTTTGTTTGTTTGTTTGTTTGTTTTCTTTTAAATTACCGTATGTAATAGTAATTATAATATACGCTATTTAATATTTGATAATTCTATATCCTATATAAAATCTTAACCTTAAACTACATATCCATAAATTATTATATGTGTCTGATTTATCTCCATTATTTTCTTTAATTATTTTTGTGTTTTTGTCAGTTGTTGTTGTTGTTTTTTTTTTTTAATCTGTTCTCACAGTCTCTTTCTGCGCAATGTCACTCTTTTTCTTATACTTACATCATTAGACTAAATTATCATTTATACCAAATTGTGGAGAGAAAAATATTTGACTATTAAGTAGGTAGGTACGTTACCCCTGATGTTTTTTTCTTTTTCTTATTTTCTTTTACTTTTTATTTTTATTACGATATTGTCTGCAGTAGATGAATGTTGCTCTCATCTTCGTCGTCCTCTTCTTCCTCCTGCAATCGGCAAATATAATATTCAATAATAAAAGAAATGATTATAATTCTGAATTCATCTCGTTTTGTACACATAATTTACAAATCGTTATAAACAGACCCATTGATTATCACCATGGATAAATTTTACCCACGCCTGACTTTGGATAAAAAATATTTAACAAATCTATTAGTCACGATTTTTAGTTTACAAGATTTTACCTCGTCAAAGCCAAAACATGTCTCCATATCCTTTCGCAGTTTTGGATCACTTTGAGAAGATTGCGAAGCTCGTGTCGACTTCCGAGTAGTTTCCCCGGTCGTTTCTTCTAACTTCAATTCAATATCCTCTTCCTCTTCTTCTTCTTCTTCCTCTTCTTCTTCCTCTTCTTCTACCTCACCAGTTTCAGTAACTACTCCGTCTTGACTCAACGGATCTTGCATCACCAAGTCACCGTCTTCACTGGCAACTACTGCCATTTGCTAAATGAACATTTAGAGATAAAAGAAATTAGAAATCGAGCTGAAATATTGCCAGGGAATAAAAATTCATTGAACTTTATTCGAACTTCTCATCTCCTTGATTCGTACAATTATTTTTCATCAAGTTACCTGATCCGTTCCTTGGTTATCGGCCAATTGTATAACTTCCAGTACGACGTACTGCTGCCCGTCGCTTCCTTCAACGGCCATCATTTCGTCCTCGTCTTCTTCTTCTTCGTCGTCGTAACCTTTAAGTTTAGAAGCTAAGTCTCCTGCCACCACACGTATAACACATAGAATATTAGTCAATGATCTAAAGATCATATCGTAAGTATCCTTGCGAGAGCACATCTCTTATAAATAAAAATTACCATGCGTGTAGACAAAAAGTGGACAATTTTTATCCTAATGATCTCTGAGAATTGTAATTTGATCAAATTTCTTGTATAAAAATAAAGAAAATGATAATAAAAACAGTGAATTTACTTCAACTTACCCGTCATAACTTCCACTCGTTGACCGTCGATGATTTGGATCTTCTTTTGGCGGCCAATTTTAAGGGCGAGTTGTTTTTCCTGGAGTGAAGATTCCGGATCGTGAACAGCCATGTGTCTTATGAGGTTGCCTTTGTGCCTACGTCAAACATTTGAATAAAATATTTATATATCGATCTAAATGATTATCGGCAATTGAAAATCGGTTGAACCCCTTCGCTATCGGCAAATATTCACCTGTATTTAGCACCAGAACAAGTCGCATTCCAACCCACAACCGGGTTGCAGCTGTTAAATCAGAAAAATACAAATATGATATCTTTGAATTAACGTCCAAAGCTTAATGGCGCTTTAACAGACTTCAAATTAATATTTCTCAATGCTCGATACAAGAGACATGGACAATTCGAATTCGAATAATTTGAAAATTATCAGATAATCTTTTATCAAACAGTTACGATTTCATTTTTCTTTTTTCTTAGAACTTTTTTTGTTTTTGCAATAGTGAAGGGGTCAATTAACTACTTGCTAGACAAGAAATTTACGAAAGAAAAATTATAAGTCAGTCTTACGATGTATTAGATTTACTTATTCATTAAACTATCTTCAAAATTCACTCACACATTCATTTCATTCGTTCGATCAAAACTTCAAAAACAAATCAAACTTCTTAAAATTAGAATAATAAAAATTAAGCAAACGTAAAAAAAAAAATAAGTAATTATTATTAGAAAATGACAAACTATTCAATTATCAAAAGAAAATCTATTCTGATTTGTGAAATCAATTGATATAAGAATAATTTGTAGCTCTCATTGATTTGAAACTTTTCATAAAAATACTCCAAATAGTATTTCGACTTTAAAATACTAAATTACTGAAATTGTTTAGTCATGTAAAAGACTCTCAGGCGTGCCCTAAGGATAATAACGCTTTGATCCGTTACCTAAAAGGTCTTTCGCACTCCGGACATTGATGAGTCTTCTCTTGAGGAGGTGGCGGTACGTAAGAAGGATTATGATAAAGGTTGCAGTGGCGTTTAAGCAATTGTTTTTGCCTGAATGATTGATAACAATGATCGCACTGGTATGGTTTTTGATCCGTATGAATCAGCATGTGACTCTCTAGATGACGAGCCGATATTGAAGCGTAAGGGCAAAGGTCGCATTTGTAGCATTTCTCACCCTCGTGTGTCTTATTGTGAAGTTTGTAACTGTACCTGAATAAAAAGAAAATTCACAATTCAAAATATTGTAGCCAAATAATAATCAAGTTCATTAATTCATGAGAATATCTAATGCTTAATCACGAATAATCAATTTAGGATTTATTCATCAACATCTTTCGCTTCCTTTGATAATTAGAAAATAAAATTGCACCTGTCGGGGAATGTCTTGCCACACCGCTTGCACTTTAGGGGTTTGTCAGAGGTATGTAACTTCTGAACGTGAATCCTGAGATCTGTTTTTCTCCCGCACGTTGTGGGGCATAATTCGCATTGAAATACTGGCTTATCTCCAACTGCGAAATAAAATTTAGTACAATTTAGTATAATATTTGGACCAAATAGTGTTCTACGCAATTGGATCTGAATCAAAATGGATCAAAATGGATCTGGTTTGTTCAAAAAAAAATAGTATTGTAAATGAATTTTAATAGACTTACCATTGTGGACTAATTTGTGGGCCTTCAAACTATTTGACTGCGTAAATCTTGCTTGGCAGATATCACATTCGTACGGTTTTTCACCCGTATGAATACGCAGGTGACGTTTTAACTTGAAGGTATCTGGACTCGCGTAGGTACAATGCGGGCACTGAAATTCATAAAGTCAATTATATGTAATTCAGTTTTACGAGCAAAGAATATGAAGCAATACAGTTGAATATTAAAATCCCTAGGCCTAGATTTCATTGTATCTTTTCAAAGAATTTGATTTTGGATCTGAGAAACACATTAGAAGATCCAAAATTCTGAAATAAAAAAAATTTCATCAAATTTCGGAACTTTAGAACATTAATGACAATCCAATTTAACCGAAGAATTGTTGAAAATAATAAAATACGAATCAATTATACAAATCTAACAGATTTTCGTCAAATTTCATTAGAATTTGAAACGGTAACTCGTTTTTCATGAGGATTAACAAATGAATTATGAATATAAAATGTTGTAAAAAGATAAAATAAATCATATCAGGATAAAAAACCTCATATGGTCGTTCCCCGGTATGAATTCGCATGTGATGACGTAGTTTGTTCTTCTCGACACTTGCGTAATCGCAGATGGTACACTTGTGGGGTTTATCGCGTGTGTGCATGTACCTCGTGTGGCGTACCAGTTCCCCTGAATTTGATTTGGAAAAAAAAAAAGGGAAAAAGGATATTTGAGTAAATTTTTCAACGTACCTGATAAGGACGTTCTCCGGTGTGGCACCTAATGTGTCGTTTTAGTTTTGACAACTCGACAGATGCGTAATCACACTCGTGACATTTGTGCGGTTTTTCATGGGTATGTCTGTACCGAACATGTCTTACAAGTTCACCTGCAACCAAATATAGATACCCACGCTATTATCAACTCTATTAAATAGAATTTTATTTTTTTATTCTATTTTATTTTTTATTTTTTGGCTCGTATTTCATTTCGTTTATCAAGGAGGGAGAAAAAGCAACAGAAAAAAAAGCAATGGTTTTGTTTAAAACACTAAAATGCTATTTGTTACTTACACATATTTATATAAAAAAAATTCCAAATCAAATAAGAAGCATTTTTTTATAACAGACATGCGATGAAAAAAGAGGCAGAGGATATTTTAAGGTATATAATTTAGGGGATATCGATTATTGTAGGTATTGGAAATTGGATTGAGGATATTTGAGTAAAAGCGAGATTTTTGTCAAACCTAATGCAAACGGCAAGTTGATTCTTAATAATTAGTTTATTTAAGGATATTCCGCAGAAAGGTGGAAAGCGAGTAGTGGAACATTCCGTTTTGATTTTCAGAGGGGATAAGACGCTGATTTCAAGAATATTACGTTAACGACTTAGTAATTGGGTGAAAAGATATCTCAATTATGTGACTACAAAAAAAAAAAAGTTGTTTAAAGCAAATGTACATACAAAACAGCGAAACATGTCGGTACACACAACGCATGCGGATATACACAAATTCACAAGCATAAATACGTGGAGAATAACAAAGACTAAGACTATATTTTCATTGAAATTATGCAAACGAAAACGAAAGTGGTCGATCAAAAAAACACATTGGAACAAAATAATGACTGTTCAAAACATTTTTTACTGTGTCTGAATAATTTAGAAAAGATTAAAATCAAGAAATCTAGAAAACAAGATGAAAAAATCCATGAAAACCACTTACCGGATGTTGTGAAAGCGCTGTCACAGAATTTACAATGATGTGGTTTTGTTCCTGTGTGCGTATTCACGTGATTTTGAAGAGAAGCCAAAGTCTTGAAGCCTCTTTCGCAGACGCTACATTTATGAGGTCTTTCTTCTGAGTGAGATTTCATGTGGCGGGAGAGAAGGTATCTGTTGAAAATCAATAGAAATTTCGATCAATAATGAAGGATAGAAAAAATCTCATCCTTGAATCAAATTTAACGAACAAATACAAATGAGATCCCAACAATTTATCACCTTTTTGGACTGGTGTAGTTACAATAGTTGCACATATGGGCCTGAGTAACGGTCTGCGATTTCTTAGGGATAAATTTGATGATCTTAGTCTTATCGTCTTCGGCTTCAGATTCAACCGGTGCATCGTTGTCCTCGTTATCCTCGAAATCGTAAACAGTCAGATCTTGTTCTCCCTCCTCGCCTTCTCCACCTTCAACATCCTCAACTCTCCCATCTTTCTCTTCTGATTCTGGCTGTTGTACTATTAAAACGTAGCTAACTTCTCCTGGATTTGTATCAGACGGAACTATCGTCACAGTTTGATATGCGTCTCCCGAATTTATCACCATCTGATTTGTTCCGTTCGTCGATACCGTTCCCTGCAACTTCACAAAAATCGATACATACAATTTGAAAATGTATTAAAAAATCACATTCTTGTAACATAGGCAAGTTGTTTTTCTACTTTAAATCATTAAAGTTATTTTCAGACTTCTCTTTGACAATAAACAATGGAAAAAAAAATGTTCAAGGAACAGAAAAAATAGTATTCGGATGAATTAGTCCCACTTTTTGGATCCAAAATCCTCAAGGTGCTGAAAAAATTCTTTGAAACAAGACAAATAGATAAAAATTAGCATTGAGAAAGGGTTTAGAGTTGTTAATCGAAGAAATAATTACACGGATGGATAAATTGAGTGTGTCGAACCTGTTTGCTGGCGTCATCGGCACCTTCGACGTTTTCCAGTTCTTCAATTTCGTGATATTGTTCATCCTGAACCTCGTCACCTTCATTTTGTACTTCGCCATCTTCGGCTTCTTGGATTTGGACCTGTGTCATAACAGGTGCGTCGTCGCTACTAGCCTGGTAATAGTACTGGCCAGATTGATCGACGAAGTAAGTACCTCCGTCTTCCCCTCCGCCGAGTCCCTCGACTTGTTGAACTGGTAGAAAGAAAAAAGGAAATCAAATAAAACTTAACGAATTTCGGAGTTTGAATGAAATCTCAATTAATAATCCGGATCATCTTTGAGACTCACGTTGTACATGCTGGAGAGTTTCTCCCTGGCCACCTTCAATTTCCTTGTTAAATGTCTCGAGGTAAGTCTGAATCTCCGTAACAGACTCTTGACCCTCTTCTAACTTTATCGCAGCTACGTTACTCGACATGGCGCGTAACCATTCGCTTGTTCTCCCTGTACCTCAATATTCTTCACCTAAAAGACGAAGGGAAAAATTTTTTGGTCGAAGTTCATTGTTTTCTCATCTATTAATAAACGAGGATGAAATCGATTGAAAAAAATGTATGGAAATTTGTCTTGCGGGATGAAGAGAGGTAGGAAAAGATAAAGAAACCAGATTACATATGCAAACTCAGTCAAACAATATTTATCCACGATTATTATTCCCGAGTACACATAAGTATGTATACATAGAATATGGAATCTCTGATTGTAATATTCACAATTCTCCTTACAAATTCGTATAACATACAACATAAAAAATACGATAATTGCCTGTAGAGGGTAATTGTCTCAAATAAATCTATTGAAATAAAGTAGAATATCAATGAAAAAAGAAGAGAAAAAAAACACTAAAGTCGTATTCGAAAAACATAATGGGGGATAAAAATAATGAATCGTGTATTATACATATAGTAACAATTGCCGAAGTGATAATGATAACAATAACAATGATGATAATAATAATGATAACAACGATAATAACAATAATCGTTGATGGTGAAAAAGAAAAGAAGGAAAAAAAAAGAAAGAAAAGAAAAAAAAATCAATATTTCCTGGGGGGAAAAAAAGAATTTGATTTCTCTCTGAAAACGAGAGAGAGAGAGAGAGAGAGAAAAAGAGAAGGAGGGGTAAAGAGCAGCGGGGGAAATATGGTATGCTTTACGCACACGCAACGTGCCTGCCTCTCTAGATAGAGCCCGTATTATTTTACGTTACGAGCATCCGACATATTCGACATCTTTAATCGAGCATCCGGATTACGGGGTTTTATACATGAATTTTGATGCTTTGAGTAAATGAAAGAATTTGGAGGGAAAGATACGCGGATGAATGGAATTTTGATAGATCGTTCAGGGAGAGAGACTAGAAGGAAAGAAGAAAACGAGGAAGGAAGGGACTCGGTGGAGGCAAGAGAGTCTCGACACGAGACGAGAAACGGACGCCATAAGCGCATTATCAAAGGCTGTTTGGCGTGTTGGTTGCTGGCCGAGGTCGAGGGGGTCGGAAAGGATATTAATAACGAAAGAATATCTTTGATTCTTGTTAGTTGTCTAGGATCAGAAATCGCGCATTCTGCCGGATAGCTTTTAAGACAATATCATGCTTTGGATTTCAGGACACAGGGGGCATTAACGGCAAAAATTTCAGAAAATTATCACCGTCGGCGCTGTCATCAATATGGAGGGCGCAGCTAAGAGATGCCGTTTCGCATTGGGCCACAATCGAGTTGACCAGTATTTAACTAAATACAAACCGATTCACTTGACCTTAACACTTATGATATATCCGATATACTAACCCCTTCACTAAATTGATTATTATCACCTTAACACTACACTCGTTTATCATTTATATCCGATATATTCGCTTACCTTTTAACTCGGAATTATTCGTGTGAGGGCGTTGTGTAAGAGCTACAAGCCAACATGGCGATCGACTGCGAAAGTTCAAATGCTGCGCGAACACACATGCGCAGTAATAATACCAGACTTGCCTGGTGGACTTGCCTGCTGCATTTTGCCCCCGGAGATAGATAGATTCTGCACTTATCGCTCTACCACGTTACTTACTTGCTTACTTACCTACTTATTACTTATTTTACTCACTTACCCTGCAGCTCCCACGATATACGCCAAACTATCAATTACTCATTTCAAACATATACTCTAATCCTCCGTTCATAATATCTTCTTTGCATAAACTTTTCGCTATAATATATCTCGTCGAATAATACGAACTGACGGCTCGTATTATTTATTTATTTACAAAGCTTTCCCGTATATACCAGTCAATTAAAATTATGTCGCATTCGAAGTAAGCGAGCCCGCGAGGAAAAGGCGGGAAATCAGAGCAAGAACATCCTCAACGTTAAAAGACGAAAACACCGATTCGCAAATAGATATTATTGCAATTAGTTGCGCAAAGAGAGAGAATTGAAGTCCGGAGGAACACGTAGATTTATTGATTTTCCAAATTTGTTACTCTCAAGCTTTAATCGCCGCGCTTCGACTGTTTTTTTATTTTTTGTTTTGACTAATTCGATGACAGGGATTATAGGGATTATTTATAGAATTCCGACAAGAATTGTACAATAACAATATTGTTATGTTATTATAATTATTTTATTTTATTGTTTCCTTATAAATCAATTTTCTATAGCTATAGCATAAATAAAAATATAACAACATAACTGTATAATATTTAGGTCGCGTAACATATTGTTGATAACACAAACCGTTGTACATATCTATAATAATATGATAATATAATTGTACATTGCGTTGAAATAAATCCAACAAATCCAGATGAATAATTACTTCTGGTATTTTCGTTTTTATTCATTTATTCATTTTTTTTTTTTTTTTTTTTCTAATACTTTGTACTGAAATTATTGTATTATATATTATATAAAATTAAAAAAAAAAAAATGTATCAATTACCTAGTATATGAAATCGGCTTGCTATTATTTATATCTTTCTTTTTTTTCCTCTCCATTCTCTTCAACCTGCAAGAATGTAGATCGCAGAACTAGACTGTGACAGCTATATGAACTTGCCGTTTATCGTATTATCGATCGCGCGAAAGATTTGAAATGATAGATTATTCGAATTCTTTTTTTTTAATTTTATTTTTTTAATTTTATTTTTTATCAAAGTGATTATCTAATTAATCAAATGTTACGGAAGTCGTATAGTAATTGGAGAATATACATTCGGAGGTATAATCGAGAAAAGATTTAAAGGATTTTATGACGTGATGTAGACCTGTATATCGTTTATGGGTATTTTAAAGGTATACGGGGGGGTTGTATACAAGGAATTGTAAATATATAAAATACATACAGTTGATTCGGATTAATCGAACGTAGAATTATTTGAATAAATTTGGAAGATATTATATCGATGTATATAGGCTACAATATGTGATGTCGATTCATTGCGTACGCACATGTATATACGTATACCTAGATAAATTGTAAATACGCATCGAGTTAACGCGAATCATTCAAATTCTTTAGAATTATTATAGTCGTACAGGTATAATAGGTACATGTAAAAAAGCTTATAAAAATATTTGGTGATGAAATTTCAAGCTTAAATAGCACATTTTACAGGCTACATTTTTCCTGGCTCTGTAGTATAATATAATATGTATAATACATTTAGGTATTATATGTATTCACGTAGGTAGTTATAGGTATTTAGTTAATTCATAGTCGTTTCTTTTTTCGTTTTTTTGTTTTTTGTTTTTTTACGTTGATACAAATCTCAAACTTTTATTTATTTACTTAAATTTCCTGCATTGTTGGATTTCAGATTTGAAAAACGAAAAAAAAAAAAAAAAAATTAACAAAATTTGTTTGTGTTATAATTTCTAAGATTTCAAAAAATTTGATTAAAATTAAAACTGCAAAAAGGATCCGGAAATCAGTGTTCAAAAATAATACAAATAATTGGAAAAACTCGATTATGTAACAAAAACAGCGATAGAAGAATTCTAAGTATAACTTTGAACAAATAAAAGATGAATAAAGATCAAAGAGAAAAAGAAATTATTAAAGTTATCGGGGAAAGCACAGCCCTAGGAAAGTTTTCCGATCTATTATAAAATAGAATGATCTATATGTAGATTAAAAAGATCTCGTTGAATGAATAATATAAATTGGATAAAGTTACAGTCTTTTTATTGCATATTTAATAATGCATTATGTGCTTGATTTTATTTATGATAATGATAATAATAATTGTTATTAAATAAACGAGAGAAATTAAGCTGATGTTCCGTTCAATTCATTATAAATTTAAATGAATGTCTAATTTATTCACTAATACGGAGTAAATACCACTCCGAAAGGCATTGATAATAATAATAATAATAATAATAATAATAATAATGATAACAACAATAATAATCATTAATAAGATGAATAATAATAGTAATGCATATAAACAGCGTACTCTGGTATTAATTAATTCATAACTCTGGTTTCTCTTCTACGTTTCTTGTTTTTCTCTGTTTTTCTTTTTTTGAATATTTTTATATGTAGACTATTATATTATTTTATACGTACGTAATATTATATTGGTACAAATGGAAGCCGTTTATATAATATTTATACCATCTATCCAAAGATGGGATTGGATCCGAAACAATGTAATGTGGAATGTGTGATACAACGAATACAGAAATAAGAATAAATTGAAGATTTGCGACGACCTTTTTCAATATTTATAGAATTTTTTTTTTTTGTTCTAAATAGAAAAGATAGAGCAATTTTGACAGGAAATTCGTAATAAATTTCGTTGATTTATAGCGACTACGTAGTTTATAATAAATAATGTTGTACCGAATCGTATGGGAATAATAATATTTCTTTTTTTTTTAGAGAGAGTAACTAATTGTTTAGGCACAAATTCTAAGTAATCATCATATTATTAATTAACATATGTAAATTTTCAACTATTGGCAAAGCCTAAAAGTACCTAATCAATAAATCACTTGTATAATCAACTAAAAGCAACTGCGAAATGAATAAATTTTTAGTCTTTATTTACTGACTATACTTTACACGTTATCGGTTGTAACACACCCTTTCAGTTGCATTCCTAATATCTGATCTAAGTATATAAACGATCGCTATTGCCATTAGAACGACTAATGCTATTGATATGAATTGTAATCGTTTAGAAAATAACAATTCCGAGTGAAGTCTGCTCTGGCTGTCTTCCAGTTGCGTTACCTGAAAACAATATTTAAATTCAAGCCTTTTTGAACGAAGAAATCAAAGCTTCTTAATCCTATTTTATCATTCTTATCAGCCTATCAGACTTCGTTAGATCTGAGACTTCGAAACGTACCTTAGAGATCAATCTATCCATTGATCGATCACCGCTGGCTCCTGAATTGTTATCGTAAATGCTGGACTTTGATGTTTCTCCATTTTCAGTAGCTGCACCTGCGCATCTCAGCCTATGTTGCTGCGCGTTTTTACCTGAGGTCTGGAACAGAAAAGGGAAAGAGAGAATCTAGTTAATATGTAGGAAACTATTTGAAACTTTAACTTTGACGATGATGAATTAGGGTTTTTGGAGAATTTTAAATTCAAAATAGCTGTAATAAGATTTCAAGAAGTGTTCATCTACCTTCCAGAGTTCTTGAATCGAGGCATTTACGTCCTTTACCGGTAAACACATGACTAGAAATTTATCGTTGCGAGGAAGACCGTGTAAACTGTAACCAGACTGTAGCATAACAGTAACTTGAGCGATCTGGGCTGGTTTTAGGATCCCTGTACTAGGGCGAACTCTGAATTTCTCTGGAGAAGTTGTCTTGATCTGAAATAAGCAGAATGTTTAGTCTAGAAGAAGTGTAATAGCTAGTATGGCTTGATTTGCGAGAAAAATATGCAAAGGTTTCTGATAATTTGCTGACTAGGTTGAAATTTATCACCTTGTAAGAAATACACTTGTCGGGAGAAATGTTTTTTATCGATATTGTTCCGCTGTATTCATTTTTCTCCTTTTTAAAAGCTATTACTTCAGGCTCGATGAATAGTACTGAAAAATATAAGAATTTACGATTGTTAATATTTGTAGAAAAGCAAAGGAATGCAGACGTCGCAAATATTCTAATTCACACTTACAAGATTCTTCGTTCTCTTGATCTCCAAAACCTGTAGGTCCTTGCTCAGTCATTGGCGATCCATCGACAAAATGAACCTTAAACAACGATAAGAAAACAAATGTCACAAGAGAAAAGAATTAATAATTAGAGTCATTATTTATCGATAATAATCTTTTTTAAATAGAATAAAAGATCCAAACTTTTATTACAATAATTGATAGATTGTTAAATAATTCTGTTAATAATTGAAATAACGATGCGGTTTTTCTGGTAATTGAGAAAAAAAATAATAATCATGACTCGTAGATTGTAAATCAACGTTTCCATTAGCATGAGAGGTAAGAAACAGTGATGAATATTAAATAGTATGTAAAAGTTAGTAATATCCACGTAAGGTAAGAGGCCAACAATATACCTTTGGAGTTTGTAATTCCATTTGAAAAAATTGTCGAGTAGTACGAAGTCTAGGTAAAAGTAACGAGCCGGTCAAAAGCCGAGTATTAAATGGTTACGGGGAATTTTTATTAGAGGGGAAAGTGCAGAGCGGACTAAACGGAGTAAAGCTGAGTCACTAGTCGGTGTGCATAGTCCACCACGCTCGAACCTGACCTTTCAGCAAAATGCCAGAATTAGGTTGAGTGGGGGGGGAGAGAATATAAAGGCGAAAGGAGGAATCCCCCATCAATAAGCCTAATCTGGGTCGATGAACCTGTTCATATAGCAGAGCTGCTGATAGAAAGAGCGACTAAAATAGCCGAGGTATCTTTATTTACGTTCCATTTCTTTATCCGTTTTCATTTCAGGATTCAGAAAGTCTTTGGGTAACCAGAATCACCGAGAGGAACGATATTTCAAAGAAAGAATAATTATTCTAAGTGCTTCAAGATTTATTACGAAGATTCATCAAATTCATTTCATTCTCCGCTCAGTTATTAGTGCTAAAATATTCATATTCTTGTGTCTTATTCCCAATGAAAGATTCTTGGTTTTCAATTTTTCATGGATAAACAGTGGAGATCTGACGTCGATTAATCTGTTCAGTGAAACTCGATTTAATTACGAAATGACATTAAATTTGCACCGATTGAGGATTAACTTTTAAGATAATTTGTGAGTTTTCTGTACCTTTTTATTCTCAAATTTTCCATTTGTCAATCCCTGGTTGGTTTGCACTTCGGGAACGAAAACAAACGAGTAATTATCGTTCCCGCCCCAGATGGCTAGAGCATTATCAGGATCTACGAATTCCTTGAGGCTGTTTTTGTTCACAAATTTAATCTTCTGAATCGCTTTGGCAGGCAGCCAGGATTTAATTATTTTAAAGGCCGCGTTCAGGACCCATGGCATCTCGTAGATTATTATGTAGTTGAGAAAATTCGGATAATACGTTTTGAAGAGGCCTATTAAATACTTCGTAAATTCCATATCCATGTTCGACAAACCGGCGTCTGCCATGTCAAAGAATATCGATACCTGATTGCCTTTGTCTTGCCTGAAATATGATGAAAATAAAGTATGGGGGGATAAATCTGCCTGAATTATTAGAAAGACACGATTCTCTCTTGACTTTGAACATTTTTACAGGTTTTTGAGAAAAGTTTTATGGAATTTAATGATCTCTGAATCTGCGACGATAAAAAAACCGTCTTTTACAGGAGTTTGGACCTCTCCAATCTCTCGAACCAGTAAACGATGCATCTTTGTAATTCGGCAAAGTCTTTGGTTCCCTTAGTGTGAAGTTTGGATCTGAATATCAGCAGAGTTTTGCCGTCCTTGTCTCTATTGTGGGCAAAAAAACCTCCTTCTTCAAGGTATTCTCTCCTGACGTTGTTCTCCGTAATATCTGTAACGTATAATTGGTAAAAATTTTACAAAACAAAGGGATAGGATTAAGTCACGCGAGAAGTTCGATATTGTAAACGAGCTTTGGGGAAATTGGCAACTCGTTTTCGTTACCATTAGCGCCAAATTTCTTTCTCCAGTCGCAAGAGTCCCAGAGCATGGCGAGGGATTCTTGTACGTTTAAGTCGTTGTGTTCTAAAAATCGTTTTAACCAGTCGTCGGTATCTCTAATCCTAGCAATATCAGCCGGATGAAAGCCATCTGGAATAATAAATTGAATCGAGATAAGGATGAGTTACAATTATGTATTATAATAATTTTATCTCGATTCTTTTTTTTGCTATGTTTCGTTTTCAAACCTATACGTGATTTTTGAAAATCGAATTACTCCGATTTTCTTTTGTTTTTAACAATCGACGTGGAATATACGTAATACTTGAAAAAAAAAAAAAAAAAAAAAATTGTATGGAATCTTGAACAAGGTCAAAAAAGTTGAATGACCCTGAAGATTTAGAGATACGAGAAAACAGGAGAAAATAACTGGACACATTTAGAGTTGAGAATCGGGTTAGAACTGGTCTGGCTAAGCGTTCTTTGTTCGTTAAACTATTCGTAAGAATAAAAACTCTCAAAGTAACAGCGAGATGATGAATCGAGATAGAAAAGAGCTAAAGATAAATTGATATTTATTGGTTAATTACCAGGATCGGGGGACCCGTCGGCTTCGAGTTTCTTGAAAAATTTTGTTCTGAGATCGGCGATTTGTTGAACGGTTGCCTCCATCATCAATCAATTATAATTAATCTTTTCTTCTCCTCTGTGAATCTCTACGGCACTGATACAATATACGAACGTATTTCTCGCACTGAACAACCCAATTTCACTCTATTTAACAGTTTCGTTTGAATCTATGATTATTATCCTGTAGCATTGACTGAGAGGATCATAGAGAAATTCATAATATTCCCTGTTTACTTTTATTACTTTTATTTTCTTCCTTCAACAACACATGGGAAACAGAATCGACACTAGAATCGAACACTCGCGTTTAGCTATCTGTTAATTTGTTAGACTAATACGATGAATATAAAAAAAAAATCTACCACGGATCCGATCCGCCTCTCAACCTCTCGTGCCGATATGTAGTTGCTGCTATTGCTGTCAAAGTCCATCCAATTTCCCCCTCAATATACTTCACCGCGGCTTGAAGAGTTCGCCGGATAACAACCAATCTACCGTGTAGATAAAAAATAGAGTCTGTGTGTATGTATATGGGAAAAAGTATAAAAACAACAAAAAATAAACGAAAAACAGCGTTAGAAAACCAGAGTTTAGGATGGCAGCGTGTATATCTATTCAATTATTTTGAATTCTTACGTTGGCTAACCTGGATGATATCTCATACGCGGGAATCGTTTGAATTCAAATAAAATCAGACACGATTGCTTATCAGGAATTTAATCATCTCGTTTTTAACTATTCGGTGATCTTACCGTTAATAATTTTCTGCAATTCGCGTGATATATGCGGTCCAGATTAGTTCGGCTGTACCGCGAAATTTGAACCTCTACGGTATAATTCGAGGACCGAAGATACTGAATGAAAATCTTCCTCCCAGTGCCCAAAAGTAGTTACTAATTCTGTTCTCTCTGCAATTTAGACCGAATTTTACTTGCAGATCGATACTCGATATTAATATTATTAAATCAGAGGTAATTGTGTTTTCTCTGACGGATCCAGAATTGAGTTTGAAGGGTTTATCGGATTGTCAAAAGTACATGAATTTCTATATATTTGCCTGAAAAAACTCAACAAACAGTTTTAAATAGAAAAACAAGTCTCGATTGAGGATTGTTTGAATATAAAATACCAAATACCGCATTCAAATGTATAAAATATTGCGAGATTTTATTCAATGACATAATAATATAATAAAATATTTGTACATAGTGATTAAAAATTTAGGTAGATAGATAATTTAGATCACAGTTACATCGTAGGGAAGGCTGTTTTCATTCATTAGATAAATTTCTTTACCATTTTCTATCGCTAGTTAGTTACTTTCTGAGCAAGAAAAATTTAAAAAAACATCCCCCTATTTCTTGCCCCATTTGTTATTATATCATCGAACAGTGCATAGGTCGACTAGCACCAACGGGCGATGGTCACAACTCCTTTTTATCAGCTTCTGAATTTTCTAACAATGAATCGGAGTTCTGCAGCTCTTTATCTTCGAGTTTTATAACTCCTGTCTGGCTTTCTGTCTCGTTCGCAATTTTCACGGTTTTTTTCTTCAGCAGTGTTCCTCCGGTAAAACCTGATAACGAAAACAATCAATCTGTAAATGACGTGAACTATTTTCTCCCTAATACGATAAACGATATTCATTTTTATCCATGATGATTCATTGATTGTAGAATATCAAACAGTAAACGAGGAAATCTGGACGTATAATTATTAAAAACTAGATTTATAGCAGAAAAATTATTACCTAATACCCCGCAACCAATTGCGGTAAGTCCTCCCAGCTTCAAACCAGCAATTAAACCAACCGGACCGCCTAAACAGGTTCCCAATAAAGCTCCGGCTAAGGGATAAGCAGCTACTTTGTATTTAGCTGCTCTTTCAAGAAATTTAGTACCTTGAGTTACGTTCACTTGGGTTTGTTCGACATTGTCTTCTATTCTGTTGACGAACTCCCCTTGATCCTGTAAAATCGTTAAAAGTTATTAATGTTGCTTCGATTTGAGCCAAGAGGGGGAGATTCTCGATTGAAAATTTTGCTTTTTACATGAAGAACTTGATTGAAGTCAACAAACAACTGATGTAAATCTTGCATATCGTCTTGCAGGGAATTCCAAGCATGCAGACAGGCTTGCTGCTGTTCCAGTTCTTCTTGCTCTGCGTTAATCTGGACATTGCTATCCTGAAATGGCTCCTCTGTGGTCTTATCTTCGTCTTTGGGTGAGCCAGGGTTCGTCACAGGCAGATTGAACTCTAGCTCTAAGATTTAATGTAGCTGACTATTATTAGCCCGACATATTATACTACATTATTTATTTCAATCAATAAAACCATCCCTGAATCATGCTTTTGTTCTTTTATCTCCATATTACATCCCGTCTTTGTCTCTCGAGGTAAAACGCTCATCAAATTTAGTCAAATTTTAATAATTTCAAATATAAATAATCATTATCGAATATATTCAACAAGAAAAAATGAAAACTAATCATTTCAAAGCTTGGGTGGTTCGTTTTAAAAGAGAATATTTTTCTTTTTAAATGAATTGTGATCCGCAATCACCTATATATTCTTCGATGGCATTCATTGTGCTGGCTCTAGCGTAAGCTGTTAGTTTGTCAAACTTTGGGATATCGCTGTCCTGAACCTGACTTCTAAGAACGTCCATTTCGTAGAGCAAGTGTTTGAGTTGTTTTACGAGTCTAGAAGCGTTAACTTGCTCTTTAAAGACTCGATTCCATTCGCCGGTTTCCTGTAACTAATTCGTCATGAATATTAGCGATAAGGGTTACGCTTCAATCGAGTTTGCTTATTGGAAGATTAAAGCGAACTAAGAATTCCTCGTAAACAAGACAATCGATAGGAGATAAGCGGAGGGAGCAAAACAAAGCAATAGAAATAGAGAAAAACAAATGAGGTTATGTATAAAAACCTTGGCGATGTTCGTTTTATGCCTCTTCAGCATTCCTATATGATGCGGTATAGCTACGTCGTTGAATTTGCTTATGGGTATCTCCAGACGTTTGATCGGTTGTTTATTTGTCAAAGCATGTTCACTTTGCGGCGAAGACATAATTGTTTGCTTGTCTATTTCTAATGATCGAATAATATCAGATTAGGTTAAGTAGGCAATTTATTTTTTCGTTTTATCACGACGGTAATTCAGTATTTTTAATTATCTCTACACATCGTTAAAGAATAACAAAACTCGAGGTTATTATTCTAAGGAATATACACTTTTTCTTTCTCTGTTACTTCACGGTCACTTCGATTTTAGTTCTAACTGTGAATTTAAGATTTAACACTGAGATGATTCCGAAAATTCTAAGAACGCACGAGGTTTCTTTCTTGTTTATTTAACGCGTACGTTCTTTATGCAGTTTCTTACATCCACCGTCTGCTCTTGTCTTGTGTTTATAAACCTATCTAATTGTGAGCTGTGATCTTAGACGGAAGAGAATGGCTACGAAATGGAAGACGGTGATTCGTCGAAACTGGACATCCCAATAATTCCGACCAATCACGGCTCTCCTTAGTTTGTCCATGAAGTAAAAACAAGAGAGAGAGATAGAGAAAGAAGAATGTCGTCTGCTTTTCGTAGGTGTGTATATTTATTATTACGATTTGATATTATGATCATCGTGTGAATGTCAAAATACTTTTCATCACACGGTAAACATGAAGAAACTTTGTTGAATCGACCGAAAATTCACCGACTATGGACTCACCTGGGATAAAGGAAGAACCGCTTGTTGAATTCGACGACATTAAAGTGGTTTGTAAATAGTAATCAAATCTCAACCTAACCTAAACTAATTTCGATCGCCGTTAATATCAAATTAATTATCTACATCGATTATTCGTTACTCTCTGTTCAAAGAAATAAAAACACATCAATTACCTAATCTCTGATTTGAATATTTCTAATTTTTATAATTAAAAATAAACAAAAATATTCACATATTGTTTTATGATGTATGTAGAGAAAGAATGTTGAAAACAAAAAAGAACTGTATCAATAATAATTTTTTTCTCAGGTCCCAATGGACGGTGGAATAAACGATACAGAATCTAGACTGAGTGCTAATGAGATGTTAGAATTGGACGAGGAGATTCAAAACCCGCAATTTTACGCGACGATATTAATGAAGGATGAGGAAGAGTCCAAGGAGTATTACGACGACAAGAGGAGCATCTTGGGCGACCCTCTTGACCCAAGTTTGCTGATGGACAAAGTGCGGGACTGTAGCATCGATCCGTTGCTAATTAGACCAGAATTGAATCCTCTGAAGGGAATATACCGCTGCCTGTTATGCAGCAAAGAATACCTGAGAAAGGACCACCTCAATTATCACATGAAGATACATACTGGCTTTAAAGACTTTAAATGCGACATATGCAACAAGGAGTTCAGACAGAGAGTCCATCTGAGAAATCACAAGAAAGTACATACCGGCGAGAGAGATTACAAATGCCAAGTTTGCGGCAAAGACTTTGTCCTCAAACATCACCTGACTACTCACAACATAAAGATACATACTTGCAATATGCAGATGGTAAATGGCGCTAAGAGATTTTACAAGTGCCAGATATGCACCAAAGAGTTTTTGAGAAAGGACCATTTTCTTTATCACACAAAAATTCACACAGGGTTGAGAGACTTTAAATGCAATGTTTGCAACAAGGAGTTCAGGCAGAAAACTCACCTTAAAAATCACATGAAACTTCACACCGGCGAAAGAGAATTCAAATGCGTAATATGCGGTAAAGAATTCGCCCTCAAGCACCACCTGACTACACATAATGGTAGAGTTCACGGCAGCGGTCAAGAGAGGAGCAACGAAGATGGGAGAGAATTATCTTGTAGAATTTGTAACAAAGAATTTATTACCAAAAGACATTTGAATGGGCACATGAAAATACATTCCGGTTTATTAGAAGTTGAATAATTTTAACGAAAGAAACACTTTCCTGAAGTTAAATCCTTATGGAGAAGGAATTTACCAATCTGGTTTATTAATTTCCAATTTCTATTCCCTCCGTTTTCTGATAACCAGATAACACACGGTGAAGAGTGAAGCCAAGTCGTAGATCATGCATCTGAAACTTGCTATATTTACCTATGTTACATTTTTTTATAATTGTCGAAAGATATAATCGAGTTGATCAAATGCAGTACTATTTATCGGTAAAGATACTCATTGACTATCGTATCTGCGAGTTGTATAATTTTTGTATACTTTTTTGATGATTATTCTATGCACAAGAATTACATATGTAAATAAACGTTAATAAATAGTGATGTGAATGATGAAAAAAAAAAAACTACGCTTTTCAAGCTGTTTGATTTTATTCGTCATTTATGTAATATTATAGCCAATAAGATATTTTATAACTGAGACCATCCCTCAATACACATATCTTATTACGTCACACATCATCTGGCTGGCTAATCAGAAATTATTTCTTGATCTCTTTTAAATACTTTTGGATCGATTAGTGGAGGCAGAGAAATACGAAATTAATCAAGGATCGATCTTGTACTCATTTCCAGAACGAATGTTGAACTTTGATCTTCTTTTCCGAGCGACTTAGTAGAGCTACAAAGATCGCCGTGAGCTTGTTGGATTCAGCTTGAAATTCTGCGATGCCGCGATTTTTTAGATTTTGATATCGCGAAAATTGAGACTGATTTTGATCAATATTTTTCACTTTTCCCAAGACCAACTCATTCAACTTTGCTCTTTGCTCCCGAAAGCATGTGAAGACAAGAACCTCATAGGATTCCACGTTTCTATCAGAATTTTTTTCTGTGAGATATTTTCAGCAGGGTCATTCATCGAAGTTTATAGAAAAACTTCAGTTTCAAAAATAAGCGTACATAAGTCTATCTCAGAAACTCATGAGAAACTACAAGCGAATAATGGTAAACAAGCTCATGTCTCGATGGAAAACTTCCGATCGAGAATCTGATTCATGTTTCTTCCACATAAGGGATACACCTAAATAGGGGTGAAAAAGTTTTCACAGCCGAATTTTCCCGGGTCAAATACCAGACGGCGTTATGTATATAATATATATGCTTATATATATTAGTAGGTATATGTATCTTATATGTATGTAGTATACATACATATATATGGAGGGATGTGCGAAAAACTAGCTGCGAAAGAAAGTTTCCTTTTTGCAGAGATCCTCGTATAAGGGTAGTTCTTCCCTCGGCAGCCTCGCATGCACCCCCATTCCAACACCTGCAGAAAGCAGCAGCAGCTCCTTGTTGCGAAATTATTTTGCCGTGTGCTATATGCCTCTTCTATGCTGCTAGTCGCCCCTTGCAGTAGAACTTTTATCCAATATTCCCGCGTACCATCTGGCTTCAAACACCCTTACAGCCCAACTGCTACCCCGGAATTGTCCAGGAAAATGTTTCGTAATTACGCGCCTTTCTTCCCGCGCGCTTTCGACCATAAGACAACTTCGAATAGTTATATTATAGCCATACGATAAATAATTATAGCTACGCAAAGATCTTTTCGAATTTTAATTCGATATGATATAAGCTTTCAGGATTTCTTTGATTCTATATAAAATCTCCGACTTCCAACCTAATTAATTATGATAAAAAATTATTCAATTAGAATGAATTTGACGTTACTTGACGAAAAAAAATCAAGTCAGATCAGATAATGAATAATTGTAGATTTGCTTATAGTTTTTCTCGAAAATAAGTAGTTCTCGTAGATTAAATCAGGAAAAAAAAAAACTACAATTTCTCATCAAAGACCATAAATGTTCGTAATTTGTTAGAAATCCGCAGGAATTAGAAGAATTTATTTTACAAAGGCGTAGAATCGGTATTTTTTTACCAGTTCACGATTTTTTCGGATCAATCAAAAAGTTCGATCGATGCAAGGAAATTATTGATAATATTACTCTGATAGGTGACACGAAATTTATTGGCTTTTAATTGTCAGTAGAATTTGAGGAAACCGATTATTTTGTCGAAAATGAAAATGTGGGATATATGCAATATACAGTTGTCATATGATATTCGAAAGGATTGTAAACGATGTTGATATGTCGATGGTAATAAGTGATGACGAAAAGAAAATATTTTTAAGACGATGACCGCAAGCATCATTCGCGAGAGCGCATCACTTTCGAAGGTATTAAGAAATGGTATTACTTCGCGGATAGAATGAATACACTTGAAAGAAGCTTTATAGATACTTAATATACAATATAGCACCACCAACCAGGTTTGAGTACGATATTAAATTCTGTGACAATAAAGGAAAGCTCCGTCTCTCGAATGAAGACATCTTCTACTTCTTCTTCTTCTTCTTCTTCTTCTTCTTCTTCTTATTGTTCCTCTTTCGCGCCCCAACGAAAGAGAGAGTAGTAGGTATTGCCCAGAGATCCGACGACTTTTACTACATTTTATGAAAAGCTTACAGCTATTTCACCCCCTAAGAGACACCGAGGATACGCGATCTAGTCAACCACAGGACGTACCTCGCTCTTCGCATTCAATTCCATCAGATATATCCCTAAATCGTATGAATACATTTCTGAAAACCAAAGATTAATCAACAAAATTAGAGAATATGCATCCCTTGTAGAAATAATTCTATCTACTAGGAATTAATTTCTATAGGAATTTTCAGACATTCAAACCCTTCCTAGTTTTTTTTTTTTTTGAGGGATATTAATTTTTTGAAACATCTTACCGACAAAAATCAACGATTTTCTAGACGAAATTTACAATAGACGATAATCTAAAATTTCTTATAAAAAAATACTAGTATAATAATTTTTCGATCTTCCCTAAAAATTTGCAGAGAAATATTCATAGGGTCTAATTTTCCGCGAGCGTTATGGGAATTTTATTTCGTATTCTACATACATGTTGCGTGTATATATATATAAGTATTATGAATCACCGAATACCAGAGACTGAGTCGTATACATTGAGGAATTTAGCGTTAAAAGCTGCGATCCATCATAAGAGAGCCGCGTCTCTCAGGACGTGGCCGTGGTCCATTTCGATATTTCATATTACGATAGGCCTTGTATTTACGCGCGCCCCCCTGCATGGCAGCCCTTGAGTAGAGTTCCATGTGTATACGTGAACATATATGTATACGCAGACAAAATCCACACGTATTTATACAGGGTGATTCAGAATTATCCGAGAATCTTTCACCCGTATAATTTTCACAAAAAATAACAATCATCTATCCAATTTTGTATATTTAATGATAGTTGAATCTACGGTCGAAGCTCCCTTAGCTTTATCTTTTCAAAAATATCAATTTTCACCCTCAAAAAACGAAAATAAATCAAGAAACAATTGTTGGTTTGATTTGTTTTTCTTCATCTTTATCAAAATTCGGGTGAAACTTCCTCTTGGTGTTTTATCGAACAAATTTTTTGTTATTGTTTGTCATTTGGTGACGATATTTTTGTTTTCTATATTTTATGCGAGATTGAAGGGAATAGGTTGGTTTTTTTTTTTTTTTTTCTTCAATGAAGGACTGCGGCAAATTTTGAAAATTGATATTTCTGCGAGACTCGACACCGTGAATCGTGATCATTCGTTACAAATTTTGAATCACCCTGTACAGGTACATACATATAGGCATGTATGCGAGGCAACCACTCACAAATACGTGGTCAGAGAGCCTTCGCCTCTGGGCAGGTCATACAATGCGGTCTTATTTTTCTTTCATATGCCACGAGATAAACGCCGTCCAAGTGTTATTAGTCCAATAGTCCAACTCCCCGCTGTGTATTTCTGCAGAATTCTACCGTATGTTTTTTTATATACATAGGTATACATAGATAGATAGATACATATAGCTGCTTCCTACATCCATCTATATATACCCTGCTGGCTTATATAGTTTTTTTTTTATATTTTGGTCAGGCGCGAGAAAACGCGAGAGGATTGTATCATTTTTTTATAATTCTTATTTTGTTACTTTCTCGTTTCTTGTTTTTGTTTTTTTTTTTTCTCTTTTTTTTCTATCAAAGTATATATAGATTTTCATGAGTTTCCTTTCACGCATATATTTTTCTTTCTCTTTTTCCCCAGTTCGTATGGGTATGCTTTGTATGTATGTATATGATATACACGGTGTTACGTGCTCATGGTACGAATATTATTACATATACCCGAGGATCACAATGCCCCGTGTGGGGCCGTCCCTAGGGGTTGATTCAATCAACCACCGCCTGTTTGTATGCCTCAAGATTCTTGCGAGATATGGTACAATCAACAGAAACGCCCGCGTACCTATATACGTGTCCCTATGTATACATATAATACAATTTTTGCTTCGTACCGAGGATTATCCCTATATGGATAGAAAATAAAAAATTCTATGAAAATTTTTGGGATTATTCAAACACATAGAATTTCTCCTTGACATAAGAAATTTTAATTTTCTTCAAAGTGAACTTTAAAAAGTTACCAACAGTTTGAAATTTCCAAAGATCTCGTTGAACTTTATACTGGGTACAGAAATATTCATGTATAGTAGAATTTATTGGCGTTCGTTTTTGAAATAATAACGTCAATTAGAATTTTACATTTCAATTTGCAGAAGTTCAATCTCGGCATAAAAATTCCACAAATTATAATTACGAATTTTCTTTCTGCGACTTTATTGGTTGAAGGGCGGGGAAAATTGGATCTTTGATGTTTGGTAATTTTTTAAGAGAGTATTACTTGGACTTTGAAAACGACAGAAAGAAAAAAAAAACAAAAAAAAAACAAGAATGTTCAAGGCATTTCAAATACTTATGAAATACCCTTTTGGAAAAGAAATCACCAAGTGGTGAACGTTCTAATATTTCCAACCCTTATTCCTAATACCGAATAAAAAATTAAAGAATACAAACACAAAAAAAAAGAACATTTGAAATTTTGCATAAATCCGCCAATCTATGGTACATACACCATAAAGATCGCGGTCAGTCGTGGGATTGTGTTATATTCGTGGACAGAAGGGTTGACAGAGGTTAAAGAGACGTAGAATGGTATATAGCAGGGGTGAATGGACGGACGATAAATTAGAGGTAGTACCCCCATACACATATATACAGTTGTAGAGATAAATAAAATAAAGCTGGCCAGCTGCGGCGTAGGTGGCAAAAGGGCTGCAGAAGGTTGAAAGGCTGAAAGACGACAACAGGATGAACCGCAGGAAAGTTAGTCTCTAGTAAACCTCGGTTGAGGGGGATGCTGCATAATGGCCTCAAACCGGTCTTCATTTCTCTTCTGCCTAACTAAAACCTTCAGTCTATCTATACCTCAGCCCTTCTTCTCACATAGGTACTTGGAAAAAAAAATTGGACATGCATCAAGGAATTCGATCAAATTTTGTGAAATTTTGCAATTTCGCAATTACAATAAGAAAAAAACAAGAACTGACTCTCAGTATTGTGGCTTGTGTTTCAAAAAAATTACTCAAAATTTGCACAAAGTAGATTTTTTGAAATAGGAAATTAGTGTATGAAACTTTGTTGACGAATTAGAATTTTTGAAGCTTGTAGATCTCAGAATTTCCTACCCCCCTATAGGTACTGGCAAACGATCTTTCGACTTAGATAAATGACCGAGAAATAAGGGTAGTTGGAGTAAACATTTGCGCGTAGCAATTTTCTTACTCAATTAGATCGCAATTTCGCAATGAATGCGAAACGAGATTTGAATGCTTGCTAGCTAGAGAGAAAGAGAGAGAGAGAGAGGGTAGTATTGTATTGCTTTCGCATAATCACGAAAGCTCCTGCTATGGACGGTTGTGTTATTTATATATATATATATATATACAAATATATAATCATGTATAGTATATAGTAAATGGTGAGCTCTATATAGTAAAGGTGAAATCAAGGAGTGATATGATGTTAATCTCTCGGGAGTGACGCGTGATTCAATGGCGCGGAAAGCTTTTGGTGAAAGCTCGGAGAAATTAATTTCGGGGAATAAAGGTAGGTAGGTAGGTAGGTAGGTGGGGGTTGGTTGGCCCGGCTATATATTTACCCTTAAGAAATATGCCTATATATATACGTACGCGCGAGACGTTCGCGAATTCCTACATTTATATTTTTCATTAGCCTCAATCAAGACGTCGTCGTCGTCGTCGTCGTTGTTGCCGAAGCAGGTATAGCTTTCTGTTGCTTATTTATTATTCGCTTTTTCGCTGTATAGGTATTCATTTGAAAGAAGAAATTAGATACGGAGAATGGAAAATTGTTCGTTCGAGTATTTCGAGTACCCGAGTAAGCAAAAGGAAACGTAAAAGTAAAAGGGAAAGTAAAAAAGTAAGAGTAAAAAATCATCAAATTGTAAGGAAACGCCTTTGGGCCTTTGATACTGGCTAAATTCACGTCCGCTTTGTGAACGATAGAAATTTCCTTCAGGGGTTGAGATTTTTTACCGAATAATTATCAAGTTGGGCGGGGGGGATGATAAGACTCCCGTTGAAAAACAAGGTCAGAAATTGAACGGGGACGACGCCGAACGTCTTTCGGTCTACTTAAGTATACATAGGGAACTCTTTGAGGCGCCAAAGTCTTCTGTTTTATCGCAGCGAGGCGTCACATTGAATTTACAAATATACGAGGATCCGGAAAGTGGAGAAGAACAGGAAGAAGAGGAAGAAGAAGAAGAAGAAGAAGAATAGGAATAGAAAGAGGAAGACTGTCCCTCAAAAAGAGAAGGATTAGCGGTGACCTACAGGTCGCGAGGCAAGTATAAGAGAATAAGGATAGTGAAAAGGAAGAGAAAGAGGGAAAGAGACATCTGAGAGAGCTTAAATAATCAATTGCTAGCGCTGGCTCTAGAGAAAGCACTTGGGTTGGGTTGACCTGTGTGTCGAGTGTTTGCGAACCCCTTTTTCGCCATCTCTCTATCTTTCTATCTCTTTCTCTGTTTTTCCTTCTCTCCTGCACCCTCTCAGTTCTCATCGTTTGTCCCTATACCTACCCCCCCCCCCCCCCCCCCCCCCCCACGAAGAAGAAGGCAGGAAGTACACAAAGGGACCTTCCCAGTTGAGTTTTATGGAGGAGGAAAAGCTCGACTTACTCGGTTTATGAGAGTGACCCTACCTACAACCCAACCGAACAGAACCTCCCTTACCTACTGCACCCTACCCTATACCATCGTTGAGGGACCCTGAAGAAATGAGCTTCATGCCCTAAGGGTCTTTATTAAATTTCAGCAAAATGTTTCCTATATCAACTTTATATCTATACCTATACTATGTATGTATACGATATTTATTTTACTTCTTTTACTTATACGTTATACCCACGACGTACCACCAGATCCCTCCACATATTCTTGCAATTGTATAGAACTTTGAACTTTAAAGAAGAGGAAAATGACGAAGTGATAGGATCAGATAGAGTCCAAGAGAAAATTAATCCTCTTCTCGGTTCGCAAACTACTGAATCAATTATTGGAAAAATTTGATTAGACTCATGGTTAGTTGAAGAAAATCCTGTCAACTGAGACTAAGATCATCAAAATCCATCGATTCATTCTTGAGATATCTTCGATCGAACAATTCATCACAAAACATATTCAAGAGTGAGCTTTTCATTTGATGGGTGACAACAATCGTCGTTGATTTCGAATTTGATTAATACCCTGATCAATCGACCAATCGTTTGATGTATCGACACCTAGAGAGACCCAAAGACCAAGTATAGATATTAGGCTGATATGATATCTCTTAGAAACTGGTAAACAGCAGCGATTGCTGAATCGAGTGAACAAAAAATTCTTTCAAATCAAAAAACTGCTTGAAAAAAACGCTCCCTTGAAAGAAAAAAAAAGGTACCTAACTGTTCCCTGAGGGAGAAATGACAGTGTGTGGTGAATAAAAAGTGTCCTTTTACACACAGGATCCTTATTTGAAACGAGAATCAAGCTTGTGGAAATATGAGGCATGACAAATAATACGAAAAAAAAAAATGAAAAAAAATCTGTGTGTAGATTTTCCCCAGGAAAAAAGACGTCGCGTGATATCTCAGGTGGTTGAATTTCGAATGTGTGGGGGGGTTGATGTCGGGTATATCATCCCTTGCAGAGAATTAGGGGGGTATAGAGAGAAATAGAGAATGAGAGAATGAGGGGGGGTATATATCGTACTACTCTCCCGTGTTCGTTCAACCCCCCCCCCCCTCCCTTCCGAATTTTCCTCGGGGTGTACAGTTGGGTATATATAGTATAGTAGCATGGAGGGAAATTAACATGCAGCAACAAAAGGATGAATTTCAAGCGAGTTAATTCTCTCGCGCACGAGTTAATTTGGGAAACGTGCTTCCTGGATTGTTGCTATGGAAATGAGACCGTCCTGTTTCCCGTGATGCCCCTTTCCCCCCCCCCCAGATAGGTAGGTACGGTTTGTCCCGTTTTCTCTATACACAGTGGCACTTTCGACCGACTTAATCTGCGAGGCTGGAGGTGCTCTCAGACCGAATCGTTGAATCGTTTTACAACCCCATTCCGGGGGGCTGCTTCCTTATGTCCAACTATTTTTCTTCCTTCATTTCATTTTTTTTTTGGTTTTTTTTTTTTTTTTTCCTTTCATCCGTTTTACACGAGGCGAAATATTCTCCGGAATTCATCAATTTCCATATCAACCGTATCCTTGTTTGATAGAAATTTATTTTCTCCATTATCCTGCGATCATCTCGTAGGTAAAAAAATTTCGACAAAACTTGGTAATGTTTAAAGAAAATTGAACGTCGATTGGTTTACGATCGGTTAATTGCTATAATTGTAATGGGGGTGAAGTTAATTTTCATATTTTTTAATCAAATGTACACTTGGGGTAAAACGATCCTGCAATTATTAGCTTACGAGGAGCCATGGGAGATTATACGCCGTTGAGCTTGAGCGTGCGGTTATAAACGTTTTCGAGAAAAGAGCTTCGCGCAACGAGCTTTTCATTTTATTTCTCTACCACGTGAATTGCTCGACCCATCTGCACTCCAGTTTGCGTATATTGCTCTTTGGAATACGGGAAAGTTAAGTTCGCGCAATTTTGTTCAAGTGGTAAATTCGTTATATATATATATATATACTTATATCTATATAGTTATACGTTATGCGATATGCATGGCTTTGCGATTCGGTGTTGCCGTACATTAATACATTGTAACATAGGTATAACTTTCGTAGAATTCATGTAACTTTAACAATAACTCGTGTCTAGCAAGTTTCTTCCGTTGTTACGAGAAACCCAGCTCCCTGGCACTTCGTCGTGTCGCTTAACTGTCACTACTTAGCATAATGAACTTAGCGTATATACCGGCGAGCATCACTGAACTGATAAGTCACGATCCTCGCCTTTGCACCTCGAACGCAGTAAGTAGTATGTACATGCTACCAGGAAATTGCTTCTTATTACAATGATAATTATTAATATATCGCGATCGGTAGAATTTGGCTGATAACAAACGTAACATAATTATATGTCCAGATAGTCGCTGTAGCAGTTTCCCAGGACTTGGTTTGTATAATTGATCATGATGGATGTACAGAAAACTCGAGGATGATTTAATCATAATTATTCTTCTTATTTTAACAATTTTTTTACACTCTGAAATTAGCCATTTTTTCAAATTAATTGATTTGTGATCAGAGCTAAGATTCCAGTAGATGCAAGAACGAGGGTTGTGCTCAATGGGGCGAAAGAGGCTCCAGTAGAAGTAGAAGTTGTTTTGCCCAAAGATTCCCAGTAACTTGCTTCGACGAAATAAGGCAGGATTTCTAAGGGGGCTGGGTAATCGTAGATCCATGTCGGTCCTTCGTAGGTTTCGTACGTGCCGTGAGAAGCATCGACCCATGATCCTTTGGGAAGGAAAATGTTCCTTGTGACGGCACCCTCCTCGATGACTGGAGCTACAACGATGACTTCGCCGAGAAGATATTCTGCGAAAAAGATCCGAAAAAAAGTTAAGAAATCTGCAATTTGTGGATTTCAGAATTCATTTTCAGCGATGAACTTTTGCGATTTAGCTTGTCGAAGATCTGAAGATATTTTTCTCTCTTGCATAACGTGTGTTATAGCGATAAGCTCGATAATACATCAATAAATATATAACGCCGAAGGTATATGACAGAGTAAGTTATCAGCCTTGTGATAACCTTCAATCAGATTATTCAAATACCGCTGATTGATGATATCATAAGTGCAAATCAAATTTTGGAATTCTCATCTAACTGTAGATTCTGTTGTAAGATTTGAATAGTTGTCACTGATTTTTCAACAAAATGTCAGAAGTCGAGTCATGCAGTTTAATTTTCAACCACGTAATGGACAATCTACGATAAGCTTCCGTATTTGACTCAACGCTGATAAGTGATAAGTATGAATTTGATTACGATCTGAAATGTTGTAGGAATCAGCGTTTGTCGGATCGAGCCACCAGACCGGAGGATTTACGGGGGTTCCATTAGACACTGCAGCGTTCATAGCCTCGATGATCGTCGGCGCATATTCTTCGTGAAGATCAGTAAACGTGCGACAGATCTCAATGGTCTGTAAGAAAAATGGCCGTGAAATATCTCGGTGAGATCAAAGATCAGATCAATTTTATCCTTGTGACGCCTACCTCGTTGTCATAGTCCCATGGGACGAAGGAGTACTGGATCGATGGCATGAAAGTATTGGCCTGCAACCATCTTATGAAGAGCTCCTTGCTCGGGTACTGGGTGGAAACGGTGACATGGTCGATGTAGCCATTTCCCCCAACCATGTCTGGAAGCACATATCCATACCCGGCCAGGTTCATGACCAGAAGAGTCGTGATCAATGACGCCAAGCCCCTGTCAACAGTCCAGGCTGTATCCTTGTCCTGCATTCTGACGAAGACTGGAAGGTCTTGAGTCTGCCAACCCGTTCGAACTTCGATAGCTCCACCAAACTGGGCAAGATTTCTGGTGTAGTTGACGGTGTAGATTCCTGGGGAAAGTTCAACCGGGCCAGTTAGGACTGATGGTTGTGGAGCCCAGGACGTCTCGCCAGCATCGAACTTGAACGAGTCGATTCCAGCGCTTTCTTGCAAGGCACTCAGCCTCGAAGTATACCTGTGGGAATTCATCATTTCAATTGATGATTTTTCAAGAGACAGAAATGTCAAGTGAAGCGGTGGGAATTTCTGGTTACCATTCAACCGCAGCCTCATTCGTGAAGTCAATCACGGAAGTGTTTTCACCCTGCCACCAGGTGCTGAGTATACTTCCGTTTTCGTTCTGCACAAAGTAGCCATTGCTCTCAGCAATCGCGTAGTACTCTTCGCACTCAACGTTGATGAACGGATGGATCCAGAGAGTGACCCTGAATCCAAGGTTGTGAAGATAATCGGTCAGTCCTTTGATGTCTGGGAACTTGTCCTCACCAGTGCTGAACGTTAAGCTACCATAGCAGGTTTCCCAGAAATCGTCGATCTCCAGTTGACTGTGATTAAATCCGTTATCAAGGATCTCATTCGCGTACTGACGTACGATACTGTCGTTTACGTAGATCTTGTACCGCGCCCAAGTGGACCATATCGGCTGGGCGATCATCCGTTCGTCTGGGATGCCCGTTGGTTTTACGAAGAACCTTTCGACTACCGCTTCGTGGGCCGATCTTGGGTCGTCATAGTTCACTATCCAGTACTCTAAGTTGGTGTAACCCCGTTTTCTGTACGGATTTACATTCTCGGCATAAATGCAGAGGTATCCGTCGTAGAGGTTGTTTTGATCTGAAGAGTAGAATCTGTTTACTCAGCTGCCTCATTTTACCCCCTGGAGTTTCAACCCTGAAACTCACCTATGAACAAAGATGACGCTGGGTTCACGTAGAAGTAAGTTCCTTCGCTGCTGACCCAGTAAGGTTCTGCTATTGCTACGGCGTCAGCTTCTTTTGGAATGTAGGCGGTGTAGTTCCACTGGACATTCTGAACTGGCCATTCTTGGACCCAAGCTTCTGAGCCACCAAACCATTCCACGCCATCCTCCAGCTCCACGCAAACACCGATCGCGATATCCTCCGAAGAAGTGTTCAACATTGCATGAGTGGATCCAGCTCGAGAACCGAGATCACTTTTCAGGACCAAACTGACTCCATTCATAACGAATTCTACACAAGACTCATCATCTACTGTACAGTCACTTGCCGAGTACTGTCGATCGCTTCTGGAAACGCCAGTTCCTTCGACGAAAAATTTGCTTCTGACGGTGGACCCATCTGTTGAAAAAAATCAAATTCACACTCGAGCATGATGCTGGAGTTAACCTATTGGTTGCTAAGCTGCTGTACTATTCCAGCAAGTATTCAGCCAATAAGCGAATTCTCCGTAATGCTGTCCTTGACGTTCTACCTTGACTTTTGACTGTGTAAGAGACTCCATCATCCTCCGCGGAGAAGGTCACCTGTCCATCTCCAAAATTTAGGGACACCGGTAGCGTAACGTCGGAAGCTTGAATTGCTCCGGCGATGAGACTTAGAGCCAGCAGTGACCGCCACATTTTTTGACACTGTAAACTGTTAGAAGGAAACACGGCTCTCTTTTATACGTGTTATCGAAGATTAGATTGATCTTGCAGGCAGAACCTACCACGTGCGATTTGGTGGACATACATAGTGTCCGGAAATTGGCATGAGTTGATCACTGGCCAGTCTTCTACTGACCAGAAATTATCACGGGAAATCGCGTGTGATGATATCCTTTAGAGTACATCGGCTACAGAGCCTTGGAGTTGCAAATTGCACTCAATGGTGAGTAGTGTACCGCAGAATTGACTAGTCGTGAATTTCGCGACACCCTGTGTGTAGATAATACGTTCGTTTATTGGTGGCAATTCAGATTCAATATTTTTGCTGGTTGAACGAAATTCGAGCTCGTTGTTTGCCCAATCAGTCCGAGATATCTCGATTGGGGTATTTTATGAAGGCGTCAATGGTCTGTCTGGTTGATAATTTTATACAACTGCTTACTGGTACCTAGATACGAGTATCTTCAATTCCGGACGTGGGACTGCTTCGCACAGACATTTCCATTGGCGGAAACGGCAATGTACGTACAATTTCAACTTTGAAATACGTACATACGTTATACATATACATACATCGGAACGCAGCAGCAATTCCCAGAGCGATATTATCACTTCGCATGCGATGCCCCGATTAGCATAATAAACTTATACAATAGCGTGAAATTTACCGATGATATATCATCGTCATCTGCGTTCAATTTTCACCATTACAATGTTCTGGGGAGTTGTAACAATAACAATAACAACAATACAACGACAATCGTGTAACAATCACTGTTTTTATTAGCCACAACTTTCAGCATGTCCAGAAGTTTAGGCTCACGTCAAAGCGCACTGAAGAGAATAATTATTCCTGTGATTTTTTGCTGAAGGATATAGTTATATGATTTTTTAGAGGGTCAATGAAGAACAGCAAGAATGTAAAATAGAACTAGAAATGGTTTTCTGATTTATTACCATGATAGAATAGGGTATCATTAAAAGGCACTAGTGTCATGTGAGAAAGAAAGGATTCATTTTTTCCTATAACAAGACTATGATAACCTAATTAGAAATAAAATCTCTTATGAATTAGCTAAATAGTTTTGCGATCGGAGTTAAGATTCCGAATGCACAAATGAGCGTTAAACTCAAAGACGCAAGAGTGGTTCCTGAAGAAGATTTGCCCAAAGATTCCCAGTAACTTGCTTCGACGAAATAAGGCAGGATATCTAAGGGAGCTGGGTAATCATAGATCCACATAGGTCCTTCATAAGTTTCGTATGTGCCGTAAGAAGCATCGACCCACGATCCTTGGGGCAAGAAAATGTCTCTGGTAACAGCTCCTTCAACGATGACTGGCGCGACCAATATAACTTCGCCCAAAAGATACTCTGCGAACAAAGTCCACGTGGTATTATCGTTAAATTAGTTACACTCAAGGTACCTGAAAGATAACTGGGAGTATGTATTTCGTTATGATCAATTCTTCGGTCTAATTCCGGCAAATAGTACTGCTCCTTGATTATGGGCGATTTGCTGAACACATGTTTCTCTTGAATGTATAATCGTTATTTTCATGCTCCGAATGGCTGATCGAATACGTAGATGATGATAAGCTCGACTCCATCCGTTATGAAACCAGATGAATTGGTCGATTGCCTTCAGCAAATGATCGATAAAAATTTCAAGGTCTTAATACGACGAGTAGCTGACCCAATAACACCCGATGATTAGATCAACTTGAATTGTGTTATTCGATGATATAATTTATCGTGACTTTGGTTAGTGACGGTAGGTTGACAAGTGATAAATATCGCGTTGATTACCATCGGAAATGTTGAAGGCATCAGAGTTTGTCGGATCGAGCCACCAGACCGGAGGATTTACGGGGGTTCCATTGGACACTGCAGCGTTCATCGCCTCGATGATCGTTGGGGCGTACTCTTCGTGGAGCTCAGTGTACGTACGACAGATCGAAATCGTCTGTGAGAAAAATGACCGTGAAATATCTCGGTGAGAACAAAGATTGGATCAATCTTATCCCCGTGACGCCTACCTCGTTGTCATAGTCCCATGGGACGAAGGAGTACTGGATCGATGGCATGAAAGTATTGGCCTGCAACCATCTGATGAAGAGCTCTTTGCTAGGGTACTGGGTGGAAACTAGGACACCGTCGATGTAGCCATTTCCGCCCACCATATCCGGAAGCACAAATCCGTACCCCGCGAGATTCATGACCAGTAAAGTAGTGATCAATGTTGGCAGCCCGTTTTGCAAAGTCCAGGACGTATCCTTGTCCAGCATCCT
This sequence comes from Ametastegia equiseti, assembly GCA_963989295.1. Classification (NCBI taxonomy): domain Eukaryota; kingdom Metazoa; phylum Arthropoda; class Insecta; order Hymenoptera; family Tenthredinidae; genus Ametastegia; species Ametastegia equiseti. The sequence continues at coordinate 2,315,951 of OZ022394.1, forward strand.
AACAAAGATTGGAAGGTCTTGGGTCTGCCAACCCACACGGACTTCAATGGCTCCTCCAAATTCTGCCAGGGCTCTGGCAAATTGCGTGGTGTAGATCCCTGGTGATTGGTCAATAGTTCCAGTTAGCACTGCTGGTGCTGGAGCCCATGATGCCTCACCAGCGTCGAATTTGAATGAATCGATGCCGGCACTTGCCTGCAGGGCAGTCAGCCTCGAAGTAAACCTGTGGGAGTTGATCATTTCAATTGATGATCTTTTAAGAGACAGAAATGTGCGGTAGAAATATCAGGTGAAGCGGAAGGAATTTCTGGTTACCATTCGACCGCAGCTTCGTTCGTGAAGTCGATCACGGATGAGTTGTCACCCTGCCACCAGGTGGTGAATATACTTCCGTTTTCGTTCTTCACGAAGTAGTCATTGCTCTCAGCGATCGCGTAGTACTCTTCGCAATCAATGTTGATGAACGGATGAACCCAGAGATTGACCCTGAATCCAAGGTTGTGAAGATAATCGGTCAGTCCTTTGATGTCTGGGAACTTGTCCTCACTGGTGCTGAAGGTTAAGCTACCATAGCAGGTTTCCCAAAAGTCATCGATCTCCAGTTGACTGTGATTAAATCCGTTATCAAGGATCTCATTCGCGTACTGACGTACGATACTGTCGTTCACGTAGATCTTGTACCGCGCCCAAGTGGACCATATCGGCTGGGCGATCATCCGTTCGTCCGGAATTCCTGTTGGCTTCGTCAAGAAGGTTTCGACAGCTGCTTGGTGGGCCGTTTTCACATTGTCATAAATGGCTAGCCAATACTCTAACCGAGTGTACCCACGTTCTCTGTACGGGCTTATATTCTGTGCGTAAAGGCAGAGACTCCCATCCTCAAGGTTGTTTTGATCTGTAAAACAAAAGTCCTGGACTCAGCTGCGTTGCCAGGGCTTTCAGCAAATTTCATCATCTCGTGACTCACCCAAGAACAAGGATGTCGCTGGATTGAAATACAAGAATTTTCCTTCGCTGCTGAGCCAGTAAGGTTCTGCTATTGCAAAGGCGTCGTCTTCTTTTGGGTGGTAAACGGTGTAGTTCCACCGAGCATCCTGAATTGGCCATTGCTGATACTTTGCTTCAGGACCGCCGAACCACTGCACGCCATCTCCAAATTTAACGCAAGCTCCAAATATGGCACCATCTACAGAACTGTTCAATTCCAAATGCGAATAGTAAAGCCGTGTTTCAAGGTTCCTTTTCAGGAGAACACTGACGTCATCTATCACAAGTTCGAAGCAGGATTCTTCATCCACTGAACAATCATTCACTGAATACTGTCGCTCGCTTCTGGCCGTGTTTAATCTATTCGTGAAAATGGTGTTCGTTGTGATCGAACCATCTATGAAAACGATGAAAAAATAGTCAAGTTGGTTTTCGATTTTGCACTATCTATGAAAGCTCTTCTTCTAGGGTTACATGAAGTGGCTTGTTTGTGAAAAAGAATCGTTCAACGTATTACTGTGCTACTATTGAACATTTGCACCAATAGACAAATCCGTAAAAAATGTGACACCGATTTCCTACCTTGACTTTTGATCGTGTAAGAAACACCGTCATCCTCCTCGGAGAAGGTCACCTGGTCGTTTCCGAAACTTCGTGACAACGGTAGTGTAATATCAGAAGCAAAAACCGCTCCTGCGGTGAAGCTTAGAGCTAACAGTGACCACCACATCTTGCGTATATTCTGCACTGTGTACTGGTCAGGGGATACCTCTCTTTTATATGTGTTATCAGCTGTCAGGTTTATCTGATAACTTGGACACTAAATCATGCGTGACAATATTTCTGCTACGATCGGGTGTGCAGCAAATTGATTCTTCAAGTGATCATCATCTGTTATAAAAATACTCCAACCTGCACCGATAAATTTTGAGATGTTTCGAATACCTTCTACCTCAGTTTTCCATCTTCCGGAAAATCGTTAACACATCAGCTACTATCTGACTTCAGAATCAATTCATACATAGTTGCAGGCCAGCGTTCTTCATTATCAGAGATACCGATATTGGTGTATCTATCCGCCAACTATCAGTGATAAAATTGCTTGATATCAAAAGGCAACTGGACGTACACCGATGGGTGTACCTGCAATGTTTGATCATGTATAAAGGTTTGGTAGAGTGTTCTTGAAATAGCAAATTCAGGAAAGTAGTGGGTTGAAAATGACGTTCAAGGAAATGGAAAAGGAAATGAGGACGGTATGGAAGAACCGTGGAATCGCTATCCTGGCGTGATATTTTCAGGAAAAGATAATTACTCAGTACGGAATAGATGAGCTGGCTTATTTCAAGTCCGTTTTTCCCGTTAGTATAGGTAGTGTAAAGCGAGTAGTAGATAATTAGTTCAAGAATTCAGTGCAGCGCGATTCTGGTTGGTGCAATAGGTACCGCGTTTCACCCGAGATTTCAAACCCTGTAGAGTTCTGGTTCTGTGGCCTGTGTATAGGTATATATATGTGAACTGTGTAACTATGTGGGGTATTCTGGGTGACGGTATAGGGTGCTGTAAACCCATTCCCTATGAGCTGAGAATGGCTGAGCCGCCACACCTGGTTCATTAGCGGAACACTGCCAACGCAAACATGCCCATTTGAGCCGCTAGTGAATACGTGCGGGAAGCTTTCTCGATGTACCATGTACTACATCCCTGCCACGATTCCAAGGATGCCAGGCACACTCTTGCGGGGTTATATGAGTTCGGTTTGAAATTTAGGGCTCTTCATCTGAGTTTGAATCTTCAGAGAAAAGGCCTTCGAAATCGTTGTTACGAACGCGAATGGTTACATAAGAAAATAGTTTTACTTTTTGTCATTTTTTTGTTACAATTTTTGTCATATTGCACATTCAGATCTTTGGGGTATTTGGAAATTTCGACGATCAACGAGAGGGTGAGAGAGAAAGAGATGAAGGGAGATTGGTACCCTTCGGTATTTCGGAATTTATATTAAAATATGCAAATTTATCGCGGGGTATATTTGAAAAGAGATAAATTATCGTGTCCCGTGAACATCGCGGCTGTTCGTCGCGATATATAAAATATATATATGGTGGTCGCCGGCAACTATACTATCGCAGATTTTCTACCGTGAACAACGAACGCGGGGCCCTTCGTCGTTTGGTCGTTGGGCCGAGATGCAATTTATGACGGTTATTGTGTGACGACTATAAATTAGGGTGTTATATTCCGCACAGCTCGCTTCACCGATCTAGAAACGTTGTTCTGGCTTTTCAAGCTCATATACCTACCTACCCACCTACATTCTTTATTTATTTTCCTTTACTTTTATCCACACGTCTTGTTCAACCTAGTTTTATCGGGCGTTCCTTCATTGCTTTTCTCTGGAGTCTCGAATGGCGGTATTAAAAAACGACAAAAAAAAACAAAAAAAAAAAAAAAAGACGAAAGCGGTGAAAATGAAGCAGAAGAAAAAAAGAAGAAAAATAAAAAACCAAATAAGGATAAGAAATATGAACTGGAAGCGGTTGTAACACTGGCGACAGGTGACACGAACGACTCTGAAAAAGCTCGAAGGGGATGCAGCGGAGTTGCCGAAGCTTCTCATCAATGCTATTAATGGCCATTATGTTGGTATTACTTTATACGGCCAAAATAGCAGATGTCATGAAAGGCAGTTATATCTGAGAGGCTATCACCCCAGTTGGGGGCCAATCTGACTAATATATAAAACAAACAATAATAATCAGCGAATGGGATGTATCGCGAAAAAGTCAAATATAAAGAAAAGCTCTCGGGTAATGGTAATGAAATGTAGACTGGAAACGTGCTGTGTAAAAATAAAAACAGAAGTAAAATAAAACGAGATCATTTTTTTCTTCTGCATGGCGTAAATGCGTTGTATACTTTTCTTTTTTCTCCCTTCGTTCAAATCCCTCATCTTATTTTACTTTTCTATTTTATTTCTTTGTTTTTTATACTAGATTTGATACATCCTTTTATCGAGTCTTTGCCGCAGCTATAGGCGAGCTGGTTTCTTGGACATTGTGATGATTTTTTGCACTGTCCCTTTTGTAAGGATTTCGTCCTACGCTCGTCATTCGTTTATATACATTCGATACGTTCTGAAGGACATTTTTCCCAAGGATATAAGTCCGCTTCTTTGAACTAGGTGAGGGTTTTTTTCAATGCGTCTCAAAGTAACGGTCCATTGTGAATGAATAACTGTTGATTTTTTTATATTCAAACAGAACTTGCAGCGTTCTATCTTCTTACCATTTGTATCTTGAAAAATACATGAAATTACCATCTCGTTAAAGATTTCTAATAATTCATTAATTCGAGTTATTAATTGATCGTCGCAGAGTATCGCGTGGCTTTAGGGCTCCCCAGTTCGTCGAATCGTCAATTCTGTAATCTGCGGAATGGAAAATCCGGAGTGTAGGTAGAACTTAAAAATGAATGGCTTAATGAAGCTGTACCTGAACTTCCGGGCGAGTCCCTAAGGCGTAGATAATGGCATCCGCAACGTCCGTTGGATCGAGGGCTGGAATTCTTTCAAACAAGTCTTTCAGCATTGGTTCGTTGTGTGTTATCTCAGTTTTTACAAGCCCGGGACTGACGCTCTGTAAAACGCGATATCCTGAACTTTGTGGTTTCCGGAAACTACCAAAGACTGAAAAGGATACTCACAGTCATTCGAACTTTGGCTTTCACATCGATAAGCTCACGCCTAACGATACTTGCCAGAGCAACGGTTGCGTGCTTGCAGCTGGGGTACAAGTTCCATCCCTTGTGAAGAACACCTTCCGGAATTTCATGGCCTAAAAGACTTTTGGAAGAGAAATTTAAGGACTTTTGTATCCTGACTTGAATCCGAAGGAAGACTTCGACTAGTTCGACTTTGATTTTCACCAAATTCTATGGGCTGATCTGAAGGAAAAAATGAGCTACCAAACTAACGTTACCTGTTGATGTTGAAGATGTGCCCTTCGACGTTTCTGGCTCGCATTGAAGATACAGCTTCTCTGGTGCATATGGCGACTGCCAAGAAATTAAGGTCAAGCATCCTCCTGAAGGTTTCGGTCTGACTTTCTGGGGAAAATGAAAGTAAAAATGGAAGAAAAGAAGAAGACACGGTATTCTTTTGATCACGGGAGACCTTTGGATGCAGTAATTATTGATGGGATGTGAAATGAATGGAATTCGATGAATACCTATAACTTTTGAGTAGTCCATGATGCCGGCGTTGTTGATCATCACGTCTACGCCGGAAAGATTGTTTTTGACCCAATCAAAGCCTTCGAGAATTTCGCTTTCCGTCGTCAAGTCGCACTTGACCGGGTAAAGTTTCCCCCAAGTTTCTCCCGACCTCGTCAGCAATGTTTCCTTCTTCGTCATCTCCTTATTCTTCTCCTTAAGACGCTCGTACTGGATGTCAAAAGCAGCTACGTTCATTCCCTCTTCAAGAAGAATGTCCGTTATCGCACCCCCGATCCCTGAAGCTGCTCCAGTAACCACTGCGGTCTTCCCTCGCCATCGATTCATGCCTCTAAAACGTACCCTAAAAAGCCCCATATACTTCCCATCATTTCCTCAAACGGTATCTAATGATATGCCCAAACTGGATTTACTGACAGAGTGTTAATCAGTGCATTCGGTTGGACTTGACATTTGAGCACAAATCACTGAGTTTAGTGAATCAGCAAATTGGGAACTGCCTGATGATCAAGTTGCTAATCTTGGCAATCGATCATGAAAGCTGAAGGATTCGTCAGAGTTCGATGACAAATTTAGCGAGATATTTATTTTGGGAATGACGTGGTTGATTTTGCCTAAGTTTCCGAGAACTAAGACTGGGAATCCCAAAGTTTCAATGAATGTATTACGAATCGTCTTATCAAATAAAACGCTTCTAGCGTTCATTGATTAGAATTTGAACATAGAACTAAACACCAATGCGTCATTTTACTTACGGAGGTTCGGTGATTTGCTCAGCGACCTTCTGATCCTGAGACATATTCTCGAAATGCAGTAGTAGATGCAGAATCTGGCAGTATATCTCGCCGGACGTTCCGAGTTGAAACCAATCGTTTGACTGTCTGGGATGCCTGCAGTGGTGGGGTTAACTAGTTTCATACTCTAGTATCAGGAGATTGCGACTGGCCTCATTCACTGTTTACAACCAGTACTCGTGTACTCCTTTCACAAACTCAACAAATCTCATGTTGTCTCGTTCAAAGACTCGTATTATTTCTTCTATTTCTTTTTTTCTCTCAAAGTCAAACCATGGCTGGTTATCAGATGGTATGTAATTGAAACCAACTGTAAATCAAGATGATCGAGTGATTCTGTGCGAAAATGTCATACGTCATCTGCTCATTTCACTTTTCGGTCGATTCAGACTCACATTCTTAGAATTTTTTTGATCAAAAAGCAATGCGGGACATTCAGAAATTGAAAATTGGCGATAATTTATCGATTCATTTCTCGATTGAGAGAAAGTCTGCTTTGGGTATCCGATAAATCCATAGACTACGTGTGTAGGGTGTAAGAAATTTTGTCGATTCGATAATTTTGGGAGACAGTGGACTCGGTATTTCGTTGCTGTAAACACGTTTAGTGGGGGTGGTTGGGAGAATAATTGCGACCAGTTTGAATGAATTAGGTGAAAACAAGGCCGCACCTTACTCAGGTTTGAAATTATTTACGGTTAGGTTATGGTATACAGTGGGGTGCTGCAGGGAGGAAGGAAGGAAGGAAGGAAGGCAAAGGCAGTACATTTGGCGAGCCCATTTTGTGGTAGACAAATGCTTTCAGCCTCAAAAATATGAAAACAGTGTTAAGGAGGGAGTGCGAATTAAATAAACTCGGGAAAACTCTCTGGTGTTGGTCTCGAAAGGAGTCGTCGGTGGTCTGGAGTCCTGGAATCCTGGAGTTGGGCTGAATAGCGGGAAAGTGGGACTCTTTTACCCCTGGGGGAAACTGGAAAGGCGACAATTTATCGCAGGTCTAAGTACACACGCGACAGGCGTTAAAATTCCGTTAGGTAAACAGCAAAACTCATTCCACCCGTCACCCCAGCTACACTTTAAGGGTTCGAAAATTTCCGGAATTATATTATATATTTCACCTGAAAATACGCCCGATCGCTATTCCTCGCGTTGTATATTAAACCACTCAATCCTCTCCTCGCGGCTATACAAACTATATAAACGTACAAAAACAATAAGAAGCTCCTTTCCAATCCTCATCAAGATCATTGTGCTTCACGGTGAATATCGCCATCAATAATTGCTTGTTCAAAAAATTACAAAGAAATTATATCAATGAGGACTGGATGAAGGGCTGATTGCTGAGCTTTCGTGCTTTTATTTATGACCGAGGGTTTTTTTTTTGTTTTGAACATTTTTCTTCAGTTGGTAGATCGTGGAATGGTTTTTTTCCGGAGAAACGAGTCAGAATATGCATCGTTTCATATCGGGAAGACTGCAGCAATGGGATCTGTTGCGTGATGGAATCTGGTCGCGGGTTTTACGCCCCGCTGAAATGGAAATATAAATTTTCCTCGAGCCCTCCATGGGGCAATATTACGATCGTCGATATATCTGAAGTATAGTCTCTGCGATTAGAAGAGGCGGGATTGAAATTCCGAATTTCAAAAGCTGCGAAAGGTCAAAATTCAGAATTTTTCTACTACTGACTTAGAGTTTTTTGAAAGATTATTTCCCCTCAAGTCTACGTAGCTCATTTGAGAAACTCCAAATGGAAAAACATCAAAGGTTCGAAATTCCGAAAGCTATAGATCCGAAAGGCCAAAACTCCGAATCTCGGAATTGGCGAGATGCAACGACGTTTATTCCACAGCTTTGTCACGAGCTTCCCTTAAATTTCCAGAATTTTTGACCTTCTGAGTTTTGAACTTTCGGATCTTTGAGCTGTCTGCATTTCGACCTCTTGGAATTCCCAACTTCTGAACTCTAACGTCTCATAAAAACTCAGAATCGTGTCTCAAATAACTCCAAAATTTTGAACGTTCGGCAATTTTATCAAAAGTGATGCTGTGGAACAAGAAACAATGTTGGAAACATGTCCATCCTGCGAATACCGAATTACAAGCTCGACGCCTAGACCATGTGGTAATTTTTTTTTTGCCGACTATACGAGACCGCGTAAGTTTCTTGCTCGAATGTAAAGTAACCGTGGATATCGCGCAGCCAATTTCGATGCACAAGTTACGCCTTGGATATGATTGATAGTTGCGTATCGATCGAAGTGAGGCTGAGTGGGTAATCGGTTTATCGTTAGAAAGAAAAATTCTAACCTTGATTGTTGGGAAATTGAATTTACCTTCCTCGTCAGTCGTTATACGAGTAAAACGACGAAAAGCTACCGTATACGAAAGCTCAAGCTCGATTCCTACTTCTCGACCAGAATCCATGATACAGACATTCCGAGTTGAAACTGGTTTTCACCTCGCTTATTCTTTACGAGTGACGTTTGGCTAAGCAACGGATGTTTCCTTTCACATTTTACGATCATAGTTTCGATAAATTTCAAACCGTTTCACAGCCACTGGACACTCCGCCATAAAGTTTTGCACTTTCGTCCCAATGTAGGTATATGATGGCTCGCAGAGCTGCAAGTAACAAAAGTGTCGTAGTTAGTCCTCCGAGTTTTATGCTCTGAAAAATGATCAGCTTTATTTTTTATCTCTCCGCTTTCAGACATGAAATCAGTGGGAAGGAAAAAATCGCGACGGTCCTGGATCGATGGGTCTAATCATCTCTCGAAAGTCCCATCGATCCATTGAATCGTGTACAAGACCATGAAAAAATAAGCTCATTTTTTTGTTCTCTTCTTTTTCTGGCTTCCATTTTCTCTTTCGCTTTCCTCCAAGAAGAGACGAAAAAATACCTTCACTCCTTTCCAACTGACTCCTTCGATCACTTTTGCTAAACTGGACACCAGGTGTCGGACCTTCACAGATCAATACTCTATACTCAATTACTCCAAAATGGTTCTGTAAAGAGATAGGGATCGACTTTTGTGCTTCCCTGGACATTTCGAAGAAGCTCCAAGGGGATGAAGGATTTCTTACAGTGCCAACTGTAACTGCAATACATACGAATGAACGTGGTGGGCTTTCATAATTTTCAGACTTCTATTCAGGAGCAAAATCGACTAGAGAAACGTGGGGGTCTGTGGAATAATGTGGTAAAAATATGATGAGGTAGAGTCTGGCAGTGCACGTGATGGTTTATTCAAAACAAAGATGCAAGACATCCCATCAGGGTAGGTACCTAGATAGCATACCATACTACGTGCAGCAAGACTATGAGCGACAGTAGGTAACCGGATCAAGCTGATCCGAAGGATTTTGAGTCGCGTGAGCTTTGGCCAGCGAGACCATCCTCAGGATTTACTCTTCCCTTTTTCCCCTTTTTCCCTTCTTCCCTTATTCCCTTCTTCCGGCATATCCTCCGAACCGTGAAACGTGGATTTGTTTCCTTGCAGACATAAGCGAAACGTCATAGCAGCTCGTCTTCTTCCTGCAAACCCTTCGCTTCGTAAAAATAATAAATCAATATTAATAACGATAGAAGGACCGCAAAAAATTATCATGCCAAAGTCCGGCGAGGGTTGAAACTTTTCTCCTCATCGAATTGGACCGAGGAAAAAAATTTTTTTTACGACTTGTTCAAAAGTTTTCCAAACCTCGTTTTCCCTGTTCTTCAGTCCATTGGAACTTTGACTCTGAATGAACTTTCTCATGGAATGCGATTTCCGGTTTGGTTTATACTGCGTCAAATCCTTGTCCTCAAGTTCTTTCATGACTCGCGGCACTTTCGGCTCGGTAATATTATACTCGAATCTGCATAATCGGAACTATCTGGTTAAGGTCGGTCGGTCTAGCTCTGCAGTCGTCCGGGGCTGGCTGGGTTCTCCTCAAATCTTAACCACTTAACAACTTTGGCAAGTATGGTAGGTTGGTCGGTTGGATGGTTGGATGGTTGGTAGATTCGCGATCCATCCTCAGCTATCCACCACCACGAACCAGAACTCCGAACGGGCTCTTTCGCGGTCGCTTCGGGACACCGCAGGTATAGCGAATACCCCCTTCGGCGATAGTTGAAGGGTAGAGAACAATGCGATTTCTCCAGTAATACACGTGGGCTGACATCATTTCAAGCATAGAAATTTTAGGGATACGGAAGGGGATGAAAATGGAATCGTTATTTTTACTCAAAAGCAACTCAAAGTTCTTAGAAAATTTCCTAAGCATCATCAAGGACGGAGAATCGAAGGTGATCTTGATGATGATGATCAGGAAGAAGAGGTGAATATTTTCTCCTCTTTCTTTGGGGGTTGAAATTATTATTATTATTTTTTTTTGCTTCTGTTTTTTCTTCTCTTCATTTTCGTTCCCTCTTTCTGGAATAAGAGACTGAATCTACTACGTTCACCTTCCTTCGTCAGTGGTTGGTTGGTTGGTTGGTTGGTAGGTATAAGGTAGGTATGTAGGTATCCAGGAGAGTCTGGCGGTAGGCAAACTCTTCTATACATATTCATGAGGCAATAAGCCCACCGCTGATCTTCTGGGGAATGGAACAACAAGGGAAGAATGAAAAGCAGGGCTGAACGAACCCAGCAGTGCTATATAGCTCGGGTATGGTGGTAGCCAAACGTTGAACTCGGGGCTTGAATTTGCCAACCCTTTTGCATCGTTTTCACAGTTTTTCTAACATCCAGAACCCTCGAATTCGTTATACACTTCTTCGCCCTTCTATACTTCTGTGATTCAGTACCTACTTCGCTTCAAAAAGCTTTAAGCAAACATCGAATTCTCCACTTCCAGATCAAAGAATAACGAAAATCTAATATGCGATTGCATGGGGAAAAGGCGGAACACCCTTTTCCTTAAAATTTTTCTTTACAGTACCAGATTTTTTCGAACCAGATCGTTTAGTGCTTTTTTATTATCCTAGTCGATTCTGGTAAGAGAAAATAATTTGGTGGGTAAAAATTTAGGAAAAGTATAAGCAGACGCTGGATCAACTCGTCACCACCAGTCGAGCTTAAGTATAAGGACGGAAGGGTTTCTTTTTTAGGGGTGGGATTTTTCTATAGCTGCAGCATATCTTTACAGTGCTGTTGAGATCAACAATTTCTGTCAGTGACGTGCGGTTAGCTGATAATTTCCGGTGGTGGTTTTTTACCATTTCTTTAAAAACCGGAGCACCTCATCCCCTGAAAATGATGAAGAGCTTTGAAAATCAGTCCTGTGCCAGGATTGAAGACGATTTAAAAAGCGTGAGAAAAAAATCAAATGAAAATTGAAAGGTGTTCTTTCTGACTAGTGGTAAGTGGTACATTGTGCCAATTGACTGGCGATTTATGTGGTGAAAGGTGGATGAAAAATCAAGAGATTGGAAGCTGGAAATCGGTCCTGAAGAAACCCGCAGGGTGGTCGAGCCCCGTGGGTCACGTGGGCCACTTTTAAAAGCTTTCAAGTGACAGTTTTAAGTCCACTCGACATATTTATGGGCCAAGGGTTGCCCCGGATGGTTGAGAATGGTATATACCAGGCCTATATATATATATGTATATACAGTCGAGACTAATGCTAGCGTAAATCAAGCCACGTTCCGGGTTTCGTATGAAAAATTCACGGGAGCCACGCATTTAAGCCGCTTTCAAACGGCGCGTGTTCTACGCTTTTTTTTTTTTCTTCCTCCTTCTCCTCCTTTACTTACTTCCTTTTACTTCCTCTTTCTTTCCATCCCTTATATGTATACAGCTTACCGAGACTACGAGACTCCCTTTTATTTGTGCTACGGTATGCAGTATACAATTCATAAAACATTACCAGGAGACGAAAGGAGAGTAAAAACCACCCCCAAGCCCTTCACCAGGGGGGGTGAAAAGCTTTCCGTGCGCACAATTTCGCCATATTCTGTGTATTTGCCGATGAAAACGCTAAACCTACCCTGCACTGTGAAATCAAACGGACGTTTTATATCAGCGCAAAATGTCAGTGATAGGGGTATAAGAAAAATCGTCAAACCCCCATAAAACTACAACGGATTGATGGTGACCGTTAAAAGAACGTTTACTCGTATTCCTGACCTTCCGGTAGATCCCAAACCCCATTCGCTGACTTGTGTGTCTTTGGATTGAGCTAGAATCGGCTTGCAATCCGGTAACAGCAGCATACTCTGCCATTTTTATTGTAGATCCTATACGGATATATTATACCTGGCTAGAAACTATACGACCATCCTGCAGCAACCCTTCGTATGTATGTATATATATGTACCTATAAGTTACATCGTACATCGTGTATATATATCGCCTAGCGTCTGATGGACGTCAGCAAAACTCTCACGTTCTGCCGACCCGTCGTGCGCAGCACGATGATATGGCTCGGATTTTTCCCTCCTTTTTCCTATTTTTTTTTGTATTTCCTAACAGCAGGGGTAAAGAAGTCCTCCGATGATCACGTCTGATCAAGTGTAGAAAATCCAATACGTGAGATTTACTGTGGTGAAAATTTTCATTCGATAATTATTTATTCTATAACGACGTAAATGGGGGAAAAGGAGACCCGGAAAGGATATGAGAATAGCATCGATTTGAAATCCTAGCTCTGGCGAATGAAATTGTTGATAGTAGAGTTTCGTGCCGTTTAAGGATATCTTGGGACTATATCTTGAAATCATATTATTTCTTCTTTACGTCTCTCATAAATATAAATTGTTGCCGAGTTACGCTGTGGGCTAAGCCTTATATGTGGAAGAGGGCATAAAACGAGAAAGAAACTAGCGAAGAAACCAGCCGTCAATTTACAGGCAAATCGAACAGTCGAACCATAAAAAAAAAAAAAAAAACCCATTTCTGGTTAGATTTTTCGAAAAGAACTGAGAAGGAAAATGACTTGATGATCTTCAATCTCTGCAGTGGGATTGCGTTTGTAATTTTTGACGATAGTTTAAGGACTTAAGGATAATTACTTGGGGGAGAATTTGGGTTTGAATAACGGACTGAGTTCCCGAAACCGACGTAGATATGGACTCGGTTCTCGGGAGCTTTCTATAGCAATATATTTGCGACCCAAACACGGCAAGCATCTGTCAGCCTTGGTCTCATCCAATAGGACGCTGTGTGAATATCAAACCGACTCCGTGCTCTGTGAGCTGAATTCCAAATATTCCATCTGCATCTGATCAATAACCAAAGAGATATTTTTCCGTCTTGCCAATCGATCAGTGCTACTTGTCGCTTCTCTCGAATACCAAGTCTCATACATTTTTTCGCCTCATTCAAAATTCATCCAACCTTCATCTTCGTCTTCTTCCTCTTTTCTCTATTCCTTTCCTGCACCTACATCCTGGAATCCAACCATCGCAAAGATTACTCTTTAGAATCAGCACATTTGCCTGTGATTCTCTTGGCAGGATTGAAATTCTGAATTTAAAAATTTGTATACTACCGACTCAGAGTTTTTTTTGGAAAGATTATTTTCTCGGAAGTCTACGTAGCCAATTTGAAAAAACTCGGAATGGAAAAACACCGAAGGTTCAAAATTCCGAAAGCTAAAGATCCGAAAGGCAAAAACTCCGAATTTCGGAATTGGCGAGATGCAAAGTCGTTTATTTCACAGCTTTGTCACGAGCTTCCCTTAAATGTGCCGATTTTTGGACTCTCTGCATTTCGACCTTTCGGAATTTCCAACTTCTGAACTCTAACGTTTCGAGAAACTCAGAATCCCGTCTCAAATAAATTTGCAATTCTGACCTTCCAGAACTTTTGGAATTTGAAACTTCGATCCCTCCTCTCAAAGTTCTATACGCACAGGACTGTACAGCAAACTTTGATAATTAGAAAAAATTCACAATTGAGGTAATTAATCGCAGTACTGATCAACGAAAAGAGAATGAAAAAGTATCTCCTTTCGGATGAGCTATAAGATCACGAAGGAGTCCGGTCGTCTGTTGTTGATCAGTTTTCTCGGCAACGCGTTTTCAGAAAAATCGGCCCTTCCTCAGCTCGTCACCTGTGGAACAGAGTTTTAATTAGTTTTGCAATGCCAAGGAGCACGAAAGAGCCCACCTGACACTGACGATGACAAACAACAGTTTGGTCGAGGGTTTTTCTCTCACCTCACCACAGGATATAAGGGTCCTTCAGGCTGAAAGGGTGAAGTGAGCTTCAAGTTTGCTGTCTACCTCCATAGAGAGGCCGGGTAAGGACTATGGGTCGATTTTCTCTACTCTAGGGTACGCAACGTCCCTCTGCCGACAGAACTAAATACGTTTTCTACCGCACCGACACGACCAGGACGAAATATCCTGGCGAACGAAAAGCAGAGGGCACCTTCGGGACGGTATTCTGTCTGGAATGATTTTCGGGCTGAAAATTCCCGACTAAAGCCTCTTTTCGGAAATTTCAAACAATTTTGAGCATTTGCAAAAAACTAAGAGGCTGAAGCTGGGGTGGAATTTTTTTTTTTGGGGTTTTGATATTCGCAGAGTTTTCATAACCGAAATTCGAGACGAGTTTTGTGTCGCGGGTCTTGAGGCCGCGAGTGAAGCAGAAAATTAGACGATATCTAAAGTCTAAACCAGGCGAGGTTTGGCTTTGCGCGAAAAAAAGTACAACTTCATGAATACAAAATTAGCCGGGAATGCCTCGCAGCGACAACCCCGCAAATCGAGAAAATCGGCGAAACTGTGTATAGGTATATAATATAAGGCTCAACAGCGTTAGACCTAGTTATCTCAAAGTTCTCCGACACGGCCGTAGAATTTTATGTAGTATACCCTGGCCCGCAAGCCAATGACGAAAAGTAAAACTTTTCTCTAACCCGAAAGAGAAGTTCCAGATACCTGGCACGCGGTAAGGCGTGGTAATCACACGGTGAGCGAGAGATTAGAATCCGAATTAAGTTGTCAGGAAATTTTAGGCACCCGTTTCGACAAACCTCATCAAAGGGAAGCCGTTTCTCTCATCTATTTGAAGAACAAACAGATTCCTGAACCCTGAACGATTTCCAGAAGCATCCTCGGAATTTTCATTCGAAGGATATTCGTCCTGCGATTCGTTCAGGAACCAAACAGAAAAATATCTCCCACTTAAGAGGAGCAGTATGGCACGGTTAGAAAAATTAAACGTAGTCCAAAATCGATTTGTTTTATCACCAAAGTTCATTTTGCATCATTATAATCATCTCACTTAAAAACGGTTGCTGCGCGAATTCAGGCACACTGTAAATCCGATTCGACTTATCTATGACCAATATTCGAAGGAATACAGACCGTCACAAATTCAACGAAGGAAATTGGAAAATTTAATTTTTAGGCTCAGTTATTTGCAAATAAGTGGAAAAGAAATGTTCGATTTTCGGAAAATTGGCCATATCTTCTATGATAAAATTTAAATAAATTGAATAAATTTTTTAATTCAATTTCCCTCGTTCAATTTATGACGGTGCGTCTTCCGAACGATTCGGATTCTGAGAAAGTGAAATCTGACCTACGGTGTGCCTCAATTCGTGCAGCGACTGATTTTTAGTGACTTGATTATAATCATGTAAAATGAACTTTGGTGGAGAAATAAATTGATTTTGGACCACTCCTCATTTTTACAATAACTTTTTATTTAAAACTGTCCATTTTTGAGTCTCGCACAATCCATATTGTCGTGAAGATCTAACTACATTGATTTAGGACACTGTAAATTAAGGGATGAAGTGCAGTCGAAGTTAGAAAAGCGTTGACGTACGACTGCTACGGTTCGTAAAGACGGGGGTTGGATGAATCGAGGACTTGGGGGTTGTTCTAAGATATCAGGAAACTGCAGCTGAAGGAGCAAAACAGTTTCAAACGGTCTCAAATGGTTTTGGGGTAGTTTAGAGCTGCTTAAACTGATCTGAAATCACCTCGGACGGTTTGGAGCCGGACCGGAATTTCCTCGAAGGGATTCTATTGTCCTTGCCGATCGAATTACATGGCAATTATTATTATACAGAGGGCGAAAAAGTTGATCAGTTTTTTTTTCTTCCTTCTCTTTTCTCCTTTGTTTTTTTTTGTTTTTTTTTTTTTTGTTTTCAAAACCAATACTCTTAAACTGACTTACAACAGATCTATCAGACCTCGCGTATCTGCCCTCTCGATCGTAATTGGCTCTTGGAATGGCCACGGTTTCTCTCGGTTCCTCGTTCCTTCGTTACGCAAATTGACCCTTCGGAAGTCGCAGAAACTCCTCGAATCGAAAATCAACGAACTAGTCAAGATCTGTGAATTGCCGGATAATTCGTTTAATATTATGAATTCTCTACGCAGTTATTGTAAATTTTCTGGATTCATTTATACACCCGCGAAATAACATCAACCGATATGGATGTAGGATACAAACTTATCTATTCCGCAAGATTAATCTCTTGAGTTTTGTCATAATTTTCGTTTTGCAAACTTCTATAAAGATTCTAATGACCATAGTTAGTTGCGTAACTTTTAGACGAGAAGAAAAATTTCAATGAAATTTATAAATGTAGATACGTTAGTTTTTAACGGTCGTTATATTATCTTTACTATTTAATTATCTCAGGGCTTGTGTGCGATATTGAAAATAATTAATTAACGTTGCACTTTCAGGCGTGCTGCGTTCACCTATTAAACTAATATTTCATAACGGAAGAAGGATGCTCTGGCTCAGTACGGTTAGGATATCGTAAACTATCTTCTGCAAGCACCAAGAACTTTCTACCATCTTTTTCCCTAGATTCTACTTCCACTAATAGTATTTACTATTCAAACTTTTCTCATACCGTATATCGTAAGGTTAAATTTTAATATTTCTGGTCGAATCAGGTCGTCCTAGATTCTACCCTTACATATAGCTTTGCTATTTTATTATACCTGTAGTACCTAGAAGATATATCAAACTTTTACGCTTCATCCCTCAGCAAATTATCTAATACTTATTTCGTAGTCTTCGTGGGGGTCCTTTGATACTCTCGGTATTAGTCAGACCACAAGGATCAAATCTTAGCTCGATTTGATCCCGCACCCTACTGACTGAGTGCGAGACACATTTAACCGTAAATTCGAACTTGCTAAATCTCCTACGCGAAACTAACAATGAATTAATTACCGAGGAGCTCAGCGCGTGAATGGGATGGATCAGATTCATTAGACCACCGTGTTTCCCGACTACGTTGGTTTCGCGCGTGGTCTTGCTTACCGCTAAAGGATTTCATCCTGGCGTCTTTGGGATATCCTTAAAACTATCTGAACGCTTTCAACTCGTTCGAGGTGCTTAGGGTGTTACTTAAATCAACTGAATTTTCACCCCTGATCCTTCTTCTTCACCAGTTCATGACAATCCTTAAATATCTCTGCAAAATGAAGAACCTTCCGCAGTTTCCTGATTCCGATCAAATCGATTGATCGAAACTGCAAATGGGGGTGAAGAAAGAATCAGGTTGAGAAAATTGATGCAGTCAACGTTGATGGGGGTGGAATAATTCAAGAATTCTCTTTACCCATACGGCTAAGGGTAGTTGTCAGAAATTCAGCTCATTGTCATTGCAGATGGGGATGTGGTACTGAATGACTGTCATTTTGCAGTGAGCTTTGTTCTCGGACTGCAATTCCCCCTGAATTCAACCAAGTGAACGTATATTGTGGGCAAAATACACCATCGTCTCTTCTCCGAGGGTAATTTAGAGTGTTTTTTTTCTTAAACTGAGTGTGGTACGGTTAAGGGAGGTTGCAGATAAGGGATGATTTTGTACATTTAGACCATGTGCAACAATCCTTTGGAGTTTTTTTTTTTTTTTTCATTCATTTGCGATGTGGTTTCTTTTGGAGAAATTCGAAGCTTGATATAGAATATGGAATTCTGTCTCCGTTTGATCGATTCTTCCCTTTTTCTGCGACTTCCCCAATTCATCCAAACTTATGTCATTGTGTTTTCTGTGCACGGATCGTTTAATCATCGCAATTGCATTTCTCGAGTATCGCGAATAAAACCACCGTGTATTTGCCTCAAGAGATACAAGAGCTCGGGTAATTTGGCCATCTAGAGCTACCTCGGGAGCTAGTAGTTACCGTAAAAGTTCACGTTGCCATTAGGGTGTTTCACCAGCGCCAAAATACCTTCGAAAGAACCACAGAATGCTGCAGACTGGTATACGAATTTCGAGCAAATCTCACGAGCAAGAAAGGGATGACACTATACTATAGCCAGGATGTTTGCCACTACGAGAAAACAACAATATTCGAGGGTTGAAATTTTCAAACTGAATCCTGCTCGAACGTTTTCTTCCGCCTATACATACCTATACCTTGTTGTATTTGCATTTCATTACCGATATTACGTATGGTATAAGTTTTCTCGGCCATTTTTTAGCCCCATTTTTTTTCTTCCCTTTATTTTTATCGCCGAATTTTTCATGCTGTTCAGAGATAAGGGATGAAAGTTGTTGTTTTTTTATTTTTATTTTCATTTTTTGGTTTATTTATATAGACCAAAAGGACCTTGGGATTTCCCATATACTGCTCGAAAGTTCATAGAGTGATTTGACTATTTTATTAATATCAGTCAGACCCTTGTCAAGACGGTTACGGTCACAAAAAAATTGACAAACTTTTCGTGGGCGTATATAAGTAGAGGCGGAACTCTCTCTAGTGAGTCCCTTGATAAATAGTATCCACCAACATCTCGAGGGGACTCGCATGTTAACTTGGAACTTTGACCCTTACGGTGCTATGTTGCCGGGATGAAGGAAAAAAAAAACAAAACAAAAAAAAAATGATTAAAAAATGTACACGAATCACGTAGGCTCCGCATTTTTGCGATCGTTCGGTTTTGATTTTCTACTCCGAACCCTTTTTTTTGCTCGTGATAATCTTATTTGGAAGTTTTCAAAATGGACACTTTGCAGGATTTTACAATCGTTCATCATTATTCTGACCTCGGACTTGGAAGTTTCGTTCATGTTCAAAATCGTGGATGACGGCAGAAAAAAAAAAACAAAAAAAAAAAAAAAGTGTGACTCCTAAAAAGGATTCAAATATTCGTTGGGAAGATTTTTTTGACGAAGTACAGGTGCGTGTCGCAGGTGAAATAGTCGCAAAAAGTATTGCGACGTGTAAATAAAAGCAGGTAAAAAAAAAACAGAAGCTAGAAGCTAGGCAAATAGCGAAGCGATAAATCCTCATTCACTGGACAATGTAAATAATAACTGTACACGGGGTAAAATAGAAAATGAAAAAACGGATAATAAAGAAAAAGAAACAAGAATAATCAAAAAATAAAAAATAAAAATGGAAAAAACTGGAATCCAAGTCCTCTACGATTTCAGTACCGTTGGAACAAAAAATTCCTAGTATGTTTGCACGGGATACGCTGCGATGTTTCAGTATTATCTGCAAACCCGGTGCGAAATTCCCAAGGGTTAAGTGATAAGATTGGTAATTTTTTGACGCCGTAGATGAGGGTAGTGTGCGTTTTTCATTTTTAACAATTTCTCATTTTTTTAATCATCCAATTTCCAGTTTTTTGCTATAACTACGGGTTATTCGCCTATTGCTGCAGCTGCAGTACTAGTCGGTGATAAAGTAAGAGAATGTTGTTGTGAAATGGAGAATCTTTTCGTTTTGTATAAAAATTTTTCCTGCACCCCCGAACCTCCCGTTTGGGGTGTACGCGATGTAGATTCCAAAAATGCTTATCCTCTCCTGTTTCATAATAACCTCTCAAAATTCATGCGACAAAATTCGCCTCCGAAACTCTCGTCGGCTCTTTATTTCTCCCTTCGTATCTCCCCGTAATTTTGCTACCCTCTTTTCAGGTAGGTATCTTTCCCATGTTTTCGAAAGCTTTTCTCCCCGTCCCTCTCTCTCGGCAGTCTCCTGTATATACCGTAAAGCAGTTCACCCCCCCCCCCCCGTGGGTTCTTTGCCAGGCTGCAAGGACCCGAGTCCTTCCCATTCCTTTTTCTCCCTTTATGCAAGAAAATTACCACACTGCTTACTTTTGATATTCAAATGTCACGAGCTTAATATGCGAATCATCTTGTCGAGGCAATCAAACTCGAAAAGTCGCCTGGCCAAAGTATAATACTGGTTCAAAGTCAAGTCCCAAAAATTTGATGTAGGTTTCTACCTAGAATCAGGGGATGTTTTAATGCGATGAGAAATCCTATGCGGAGCTGGTGCAGGAATCGATGGGAATTCAATTAAAAATATCCTTGGTTTGATAGGAGGAGAAGCCAAAGAGGAATGAAGTGAGAGAAAGATAGAGAAAGAGAGAGATATTGAATGAGAGAAACGAGGAGAGGTAGACTCAGGCTCTGGACCAAATTTCTTGATTTGATTTCTAATTAAATTTAATTAAATGAATTTTAGCCCCTCGCCAAAGGAGAGGAGCCTGCATTTAAATGCTAATAGAAAGATTCTTCCGGTCCTGCTTTCGCGATGAGGGGAATTCGCACACACCTAGGTACATATACCTACATATATATATTCGCTCACCTTCGCCCTCGGCCAGCATTAGGTACTACTAGGTATTATATATATATATATATATATTATACATATATACGAATTCAAGGGTGTCGGAGTCAACTTTACCCCGTCGTCTAACTTATTCGAGTTCTCGAGTGTCGCGAGTAATGTAATCGTGTTAATCCTAAAGGACAGGGTTCAGTTCCCCGAGTTTATAGAACCGAGATAAAGCTGCTTCTCTCAACTTTTCTCCAAGATCGAAAATTCGAGCTTCAAGCTTCAAGCTTCAAGCTTCAAGCTTCAGGCTTCGGGCTTTGCTTTTCTATACGCTTTTCAAACATTCCCTGTTCTCTGCGCCCTTTCTTCACTGATATTTATCCCCATTCCAGGATAATTCCTCATTTTTTACTCAAGTAACGGTAACCCTTCTCAATCGTTGAAATAACTAAAGTTATTATTTTCAGTCCAATTAACGCACTAACAAAGACATACTGACGTACTTGTAACAATTAGTTGCTTGTTACTGATTCTTATCGTTATCTCATTTTGGTGATACGTTTTGCGTCATCAGATTAAGAAAACCATCGAAATTTTGCATCAAAACAAGGAAAAAATAAAAAATAAATAATGGGAAACCGATGATCAGTGGGTATGAAGTATACAGTCATTGTTGTAGATTTAGGAATTCATTGTAATTCCGATTGTTCGGGTTCTCGTTTCGGATTTTATCATCGATAATAAAGGGTGTATTATTGATCGTTTGATTTTGTGACGTTAAATTATTGTACGAGCTAGAGGTCCTGTATATAATAATATAATGTCAATATTAATGTCCCTGCAATGGCACGTCGGTTAGAATTACGCGCGACGCTTAAATTTCATTGTTTACGAAACACAATCGTCCTCGCGCATTAATTTACGTGTTGTGATAGATATATATGATGTATATGTATAAATACGCGATTAGCATTGTTAATAAGCGATTCGATGTGCTGTAATGAACAATAGGGATTCCGATTTGCAAATTTTGGTATCCGGCTAAGTGGGAGGCTTTATTACCGTGTTAAAATATCGTCGAAGGTCCGGGAGATGACACGTTTTACGAATTTTTAAAGAAGAACAAAAAGTAGAAAAATAAAACAAATTTTCCAAATTTCTTGTATCGATTTCTCACCTAACTTCACCTTCCTGCGCAGCCTTCCCAGAAATTTCCTTTAAAAATCAACTGACAAATGATACATGCCTCGCTCCCGGAAGCACAGTCAATCTTACTGGATATCCGGGAATTTCCTTTCAGCGAGGAGGGCGAAAGTTTCCGGTAAAAGAAAAAGGTACATCTTGATAACGCGTATGGTACGTCATAATAACTTATGCCGCGAATAGGGCTGAAAGGTTTTCCCATAAAAATTTGCCATCCGCAATATTTCAATCTTCAATTTGTGAGAAACAAACAAAAGGAAAAAAAAAAATACCGCGAAGGAAAGTTCATTCGTCAGATTAGCTAATTAAATTGTGGCTGAAAATTCCTCCGAAGTGAATGGGGGAGGGATTGAAGTTCCGAATTCCAAAAGCTCCGAATGGTCAGAATTGCAAATTTGTTTGAGACGCGATTCTGAGTTGTTAGAAACGTTAGAGTTCAAAAGTTGGAAATTCCGAAAGGTCAAAATGCAGACAGCTCAAAGATCCGAAAGTTAAAAACTCAGAAAGTCCAAAAATCTGCAAATTTAAGAAAATCTCGTGACAAACGTGTAAAATAAATGACGTTGCATCTCGCGAATTCCGAGATATGGAGTTTTGGCCATTCGGATCTTTAGCTTTCGGAATTTTGAAACTTCGGTGTTTTTCAATTCGGAATTTTTCAAATTGGCTACGTAGACTTTCGGGGAAATAATCTTTCGAAAAACTTTCAGTCGGTAGTAGAAAAATTCGGAAATTTGACCCTTCGCAGTTTTTGAAATTGCTAATTTCAATCTGGAAACGTTCTATCTGCAGACACGTAAATGAATTTATAGCACTTTTTCGAAACTTGAGATGGCAGTGTTTTAAAAATCGATGATTCTCGGGTTGTTAGTTCGAAACAGCACCGATTGAAGTGGAAAGATCATTAGAGGCACGTGAGGAAAAGTCAGACTTTCTGTACGAATAATAATAATGCAGAATCGCGGGGGTGTATATAGGAAAGAATAATAAGTTCGCCCAAGTCCAATCGAGAATTCTCTCTCCCTATAGCTTGAGATTCGAGTATACAAGTACATCCCCAAGCTTGCAGGGTGGTTCTCGTTCTCTTGCCAGTGAAAAGTGGACGTTGTCCGAGTTGAAGGACGGTCCAGTTGTTATTTCTCGGGACTAGTGGTCGCCCCCCCCCTTCCCCTCCCCCTCCCCCTCCTCGGGTAGTTATATAGGTACTTCTGTATCCATGGACATGTACGTTCATCCATCCACGTTACTCGTTGTTGGTACACCTTATTTGGACCCGAAGAATCTGTCTCGAGTGACCGTGCAGAGATTCCCATTTTCTCGAACCAGCAGCTCCTTGAATTCTCGTCCTCGACATCCTGTGCAGCGTATACAATTCAAAATTCGCGATGATCCAGACAGCGAGTTGACAATTTCATTCCCCTGTCGTCAATTTTTTTTTTTTTTTTTTCTTTCTTTCTTTATCATTTTTTAAACTCGAAAAATTGCGAAGAAAAAAAAAATTCGTCAAATCTTTTCGCACACATCGAGTCCACTGCAAAGCGATTGGAAATTCTAGTCGCGTTCTAGGGCAATTCAAACCGCAGGATTTGTGCAGAGGTTGCGGTTGCGACGTCCTCGAAGGTCCTTAAAGCTTGTGCGAGGTTTGCCTGCTGACTAGACGCCTGCATCTTATCTATACGGCAATCTAAACTTTACCCAACTCTACGAGGCAGAAGCATGGACCAAACCAGGACGACGCGACGCCTCTTACGATCCTCGATTAGTTTTGTTCTACAATTCTGGATGTCCAGGATGTCGAATGTTGAAGAGATGGGGAACATCCCATTTAAGAACTTTGCGGTCTTGTATAGGTACTTGACCATGCGGTTTATAATTGAAAAACTCGAAACGTCGTGATCATAAAAATAAATAAATTCGATCTAAAATCGGTGGAATTTCTTCATGTCAAAATTCATACGATTGCTTGATAAGTGAATTTTTTTGACTTATCTTTAGATTTGAAAGATTGATCGAAGCTGCATGGGAATGAGGAGTGTTTAATTTTTTGGAGAACTGATTTCCGGGCTTAATTCCTGGTTGAAATAAATGAAAAAACTTGGCCTCATAGCAAGTCTTGGCTGATATATCATCGAGGGTTGGGGATTTAGAGTAGAAAAAGACAAGATGACAAACCGCGGTAATAAAAATGGGAATAAAAATAAGAAGTAGAAAGGTAGGTATATATATATATATATATATTTATAAGAGCTGCGAGTGAGATCCGCAAGTAGAAGTTTTCTCGTTGGAACGAGAAGAAGCGGTTGTTAGAATATCCCGCGCATTGCGTAATGAATGTAAAATAAAAAATGTGCCGCATTTATTCTGTAAATTGCTCGTAACTTGGCTCCGTTTTTCATAACTTGAAGTCTGATTAATGCCCCAGCCCTCTTGTACACCACCCTTATACCATCTAAGCCCTGTTTATACAATCTTTTATGTATCGGATTCGGTGCTTATATATTTTCCTTCATCCAAAAAAGCCTTTCACAGTCTTCGATATATACGAAAATTGACCAAGCGAGAATAAAGTGTTCCGTGCGAAAAAAACACACGAGAGAAAATACTCCATTACCTACGAAACGGCGATAAACCTTTGAGGATATTTTTGTCCAATTTTCTTTTTTCCCCATTGCACTTTACGGGATATTATATTTCTGCAATAAACTTTTGATATTTCTAACAAAGAAAAATGGCTTTCCCACTTCTGGGATCTTGCCAGATATATTTTACGAGAATTAACTCGCTTGATGACTTTCTCAAGTTTTATTTACCCCTTGAATTCTGAATTGGAAACCAATCGTCAAGTTTTTTTGTTTTTCTCTTAACTGCCAGACGCGTTATTTGACGATGATATTTTAATTTGACGAGCCTATAAATGCTGCTATTCTTTTTCTTCTTCTTTCTCTTCTTTTTTTTTTTTTTTTTTTCAATTTTTTTATTTTGTATTCGTTAAATCCGGGAGTAAAATTTTGTACCTGAATTAAGGAGCCAGGGGGTGCTAGCGTCGTTAAATAATTTATTCGATGTAAAAGCTTGTCCTCTCGACGCGTGAGGTAGGTAGGCGATGTCATCGGCCTCCAATCTTAAATGAAAATGATTTCCCTGGAGACAGGGTCGGCGTGTCTTACATTACCCTGCTCCTTCTACTTTGCTCCTCCAGGACTCCTTGGCGTCGCCTCTTCGTTTAGATCCCCTAAAATTCGTGCGGAATATAAATGCTGGAAATTAGTGTTACTTTTATCTTTTTTTTTTCTGTTTTTTTTTTTACTTTTTTTTTCTTCTTTCTCTTTCTTTATTTTTATTTTACTTTTCATCTCTCTCAAATCTACTTTCCCGCAGGTTGCTGTGCGCCTTGTCTGGATTTATTCTCGCCCTCCAACACCGTAGGGGGTGAAAGTCGTAAACTACATAATCAGAAATCAGAGATTAGATTTTCTCCCGTCTCACTTTCCAGTTTAAAATCCGCATTCAGAATTTAACCGGGTGCGCAGAAAAGGCAAAGGGCGAAACGGTGTGATTTGCAGGATTGTCGAAAGGATGTAGTAGTAGTTTGAAAAAGTAACATAGAAATAGCAATTAGGATTATACTTGGATATACATAAGGTAAGTGTACCAATTACTGACCCGTTAAGACCCAATCATTGAACCTTATGTTTTCCTGAATTTTAAATCGGTGATAAAAATTCTGAATGTTTCCGTTACACAAATCATTTCTTAGAGACTCGGAGAATACGAATTGATTTTTTCCATTATTTCACAACTTACAGATAAACAGAAATCATTGAAAATGGTCAATAATTGGGACAGGGTCAGTAACTGGTACACTTACCCTAGTATTGTTGTTAGATTTTTCACGAGTTTCTTATTATGAATCGATTATAACCTTATTGTTCGTATTTTGGTACCGTGACCAAAACAGAGAATTATAGGTATGTATAGGCGGTCGTTGGAAAATTAGTTTTCGCTCGTTGTTTCTTGATAAATGAGCTCGTTAGGAGAAAACGTGCTGCCGACGTGATTATTTAGCAGTGTGACGTCATCTATTATACGTACACGATCCTAGCCCAGGAACATTTGTCTCTTGCCCTTTCCCAGACCAGCCTACCCTCACAGTCTCTCGTTTTCGCGCTAAAATCACCCCTAGCTGCAGGTCGCTTGCGTCCGTTTTCCAGCCCCTGCCAGAGTGACGGACCCCCCCCCCCCCCCTCCCCCGTTTCATGAAGCTACAAACTGATCCTGTAGGTACCCCCCAGCCCATTGCCACGGCCACAGCCATGGTGCGAGCGATATAACTATACGGCATATCTAAATTGCTAATTTTGTTGTGAAATCTTGATCGTCTCGAAGAAATATGTGCCGGGTTTTCTAACTCCTCATCCATTATTCAGATCTCGAACATCCGGGCTTTGACCAATTTTTACCTCACCGTCTCAAAAAGCCTGACAATTTTACCACCAACGTCAATTTGGCAAGAAATTTTTTTTCAACCCTTGAAAACTTTTCACTCCTTTACGGAGGAATTTATTCGAAAATGGTGATTGGAGATCACGATTTGACCTTTTTTTCTTAATCCTCTAGCTTCTTTTTGACGAATTTGTGAATTTGTTCATTTGATTCCTGTGGAATAAGATAAATCGTGAATAAAAAAATGGGAGGCTAGGATAAAAACCAACTGGGATACATAACCTACAGTTATATAGAAGATGAGCTATTTTCGGGCTAGGACTAGCAGACAACCTCGAAGCATTAATCAAAGAACAACTGGAAAGTTTCCCTCTTGAAAAGTCGTTGAGTTTTTGTGGTTATGGAGCTCGATCCGGGCTCGAGGCACTTGACAAAGGTCAGCTTGATATTAATCAAATAGTTTAATGTCGCGAGGGTCCCGTCCAAGACCCTTTCCCAGGATTCTTGATCCTTGTGCGGATCCATAGGCTCCTGAAAACATGAGAAGGTATGATCCTTCCTCGATACGTCAAAGTGTTCGATTAATGAATCGGAAAATCGGACTTTCGAAGTTCCCCCAGCTGAATGAGTAAAAAAAGCTCTTATCTGTAACTCCGAAGCTTTTGAAATAATAAATAGGGATATTTTCTATCTCTGCAGAAAAGGTTTTTTTTCTAATCGTTCTATAAAAGCGTAATATCTTGCGCTTCCACTCTTACCGGATTTCAGATCGTTCAATTTCTAATAGGGCAGCAGAGGGTTGGGCAGTTTGATAGACGTAACAGAAAGGACCTTAAATCTCGCGTTGGCGAGTTTAAGGATCTCGCGAACTTTGCTAAAGGCCAATGGGAGCTTGGCATACGTCTACATGTGGACTTCAACATGGGTTTCCGGTTTCCTCTGAGGGCTGGTGGTAACAGAGAGCACAAAGTTGTAGGGTGTGATTTGTTCGGGTTTACGATGGCTTTATATTTCGACGTAAAAAGTTCGTTTAACGATCCTGAAGCTGCGCTACGGTCGCGTTACGTTAACACCGAGCCATTGAAACGCGGTGCAACTGATGTATGATCAACCTACATCGGTAAATTTACGATCTAGGTACTCTCCTGCAATTTTTCAATAATTTTTCAAAAAATCTCCATCCCCTATATCCCATTTTTCAGATAAACACGTGGAAACTAAGTTCGACGATCATCAGCTTCCCATCACACGTGACGCGTCTACTCCGGCAATTCGACTTTCCGCAGGATCAATTTCCCCGGAATATTTCTTCTCAAGGATTTTCGAGAGCCACCTTCAAACATCCTGGAAACAAGAGGGTTAGGTATAATTTTTCACAAGAACGTGACCTCGTTAAGCCACTCCGCAGGACTCTCTCTACTTGATCGAGTACCATCCTGAAGGGTGGACCATGGTCGGTTGTACGAATCGTGTAACAGGTAGTGTGGCTTTTCTCTGAGTGGTAATATCGGTGACTGCATTCTTGGCAATTTTCCTTATCCATTTTCCATTGCATTTGATGAAACGGGGTAGAAATCCAGGACTCTGCACTCCCGAAGGACTTCTCCTCGCATGGGTATACAGTGTATAGCGCGGTTAGTTTACTGCAGAAATGTTTAGCTTGACGAAGGGACTCCAGGAAGCCGACGATGGACATAAACTGGCCAGACCCAAACCCTCGCCATCAAACTCCCTTACTTTAGACACGCGGGACGTGACCCAATCTTGGCCCACTGGGGGTCCCAACGAGTTTCAACCGGGACTCTACACCTGACGCCGTTAATCCGTCAGTGTCGTTGGATCTCGACGAATGCAGCACTGGCTCCTGGAAAGCTCGGTGCTTTTTCTGACCTCAGAATTTATTCGCATTTAATTGTCTGGAGCCATCTTGAACTGAGAATGAAATTTTGCGGAATGAAGTTTCTGGGGATTTCCCTTCTTGGACGGGGTAAACTGCACGGTTTAGTGTATCTATATGTGTATAGCCAATTCTATATTCCAGACTCCAGTGGAGTACGACCGGCGTGTATTTATCTTGGCCAAGTTTGGTTTCCTCGAACGTTCGAAATCCTAGTCACGTATTGGCTAGTCCAGCGTTTCCTTCGAAACCTGTAATTTCGATTTTGATCGAGATTCACGTAGCAGCTTCACCTCTCTACGGCTATCTGCTCGTCTTCAATTCCTGCTTAGCTTTGGATTCCAATTTCATAATTTTCAAACCTCCCTACTGTCCGTAGGCGAATTCAATTCAATTCAAGTTACCAATTTTTTTTTTTTCTCGAAAATATCGATTCACTCATGACAAATCAAATTATTGGATTTTTAATCATGTAAAATTTGGCCAGAGTCGATGTAATTCACGAAATACACGTGTTCTCTGAAAATTATTCGAGAGGATCAAACGGTGGATATATTTGAAAAATAAAATTTCATATTAATTTGGCTATTGGATAATTAATTTACATGGATGTTCCCGGGATTTCAACCAATGAATTCGTAAATATAATGTGCATATTGCAGGGGAATTCGTTGATCACAAACGAACAGAACTCAACCGGTAATCAGTGATACCGTCGATCAATCATCCCCTGTAGCCATTAATTGAAGGTAAATTCATGGGGATGAACCAGCTGCGATGAACCCTTGACCGGTCAGAACAGCGCTAAGTATAGTGCTGTAACAATTAAGCCTCGGTACGCGTCCGTGACTTCATGGTTCGGTCGAACGCGTTCAAAATACTAGTGCCGAATCAATTTCAGACCCAAACCATTCGATATTCGAGGTTTTTCTCTGTACACAAACGCGTTATCGCTGATGGTGTTCGGAGTAATTTGACGTGTAGGTAAACGAGATTAGGAATTCCGTTTGAACGAGAGAAATCATGAAGCGAAAGGTGGCGAAGGAAAGATACAGAACGTAAATCTAAAAAACCCTTAGTTCTTACCCCGTTTTTATTTTTTATCATTCATTTTTCATGACTTTTTTATTGGCGCTTATGCGCGAGGTAATTGAGCGGCACTAACCGAGTGTTACGACCTCATTACGACCAAGTACTGCTATATACTGGTTGTTAACACGTTGCGTAATTACCTCCTTCCTCTGATGAACATGTGTGTAATGCACATACGTACGTGCGGCCCAGTACATACATCCAAATCTATCGATTGTTCAACCACGACGTAGGAATTTGCCAATAATCTGCAGTGCAGTTTGATTTTCGACACCCAGTCAAGCTCAGGATTCTGAACGGATCATCGTTTGGTGAGATTTGAAAAATTTCGGGGAAGCTTTGCGGATTCTTTCTCATCGCATAGATTTTTTCCGACTTCTCGCTTTGGAACTGAAACGTTGTAAGAACCGATCCCAAAAAAATCAAAAGTCGAGCTTTCATCAGATATCGACACTTCAATTTTGATTTTGGCCCCATCAATCAATTAGGCGGGACTTCGTCGTTCAGAATCTATAAAATTTTGCTGCTGATCTGTCGAACAGTTCTCGAGCTTTTTCAGAAAACAGACTATAAACAGAAGGTTCTAGTCAAAATCGATGTTGAGAAATGAAAAATATTTTGCATGAATAAGCAATCAGTTCTTTTCTCATCGTGAAATTCATTCGTCATTGAAAAAAACCTTTCGCTCAAAAGCTCTGGATGGAAAGTTACAGGGTCTCCTCATCATCTGTTTGTTTCCTGAAAATTTCTTCTTCTTCAAAAACGTTTTCCCAGGATCACCGTTGAGATTCTAATATAGTTTTATAATATCGAGAAAGACTTAACGCTGATGATTGGTTTTGACAAGGGTGTGGAGAACCGTTGAGCTTTTAGTTACTGTGTTGGTAACATGGTACTCTGTTAGACTCATGAGTTTGACTTTGCTGTATCGGCTCCTTGATCACGAAGCTCTTTAAATGGCTCTTGATCGTTGTATGCATACCTTGAGCTTTTCTTTGTCTATCAGCGAGCTATATGCATCCGTTAGTCTATCGATTTTCGATCCTCCAAGCGAGCCGCGTGGAATAAGGCGAAGGCTTGATGTCCGAGGTGCGATAATGTTAATGCTGTAATGTTTCAAACGATTATTCAACGGTATATTTTCACCGCAATTCAGTATAACCTAAAGCTTTTCAAACTTCTCGTCGAATTCATTTGACGGATAAACTTCAGCGATGGAAAATATCATCCGCCCTTAAAGCGGAATAGAAACCTTCAGCTTTCCTTCCACGTGGTTCGGTACCAACTCGACCATATTAGTTAACAAGACCGGTAACTAAAACTCGAATTAACGCAGGATGGACTTCCTTTCTTCCTTATATTTCCTTTTCCGGACGTTTTACCAGTGGGTTTTATTCCTGTTTCGCGTTCTGGTTCTGGTTCTGGTTAGGGGTTGAAGGCTGCAAAGGTTCAGGACGGGCACTATCTAAATTAAAAATACATGAGACCAGCTCC
This sequence comes from Ametastegia equiseti, assembly GCA_963989295.1. Lineage (NCBI taxonomy): Eukaryota > Metazoa > Arthropoda > Insecta > Hymenoptera > Tenthredinidae > Ametastegia > Ametastegia equiseti. Next base: position 2,346,590 of record OZ022394.1, read on the forward strand.
GGCTGGGTGGCTGTTCTTTCTTTTCTTCCAAGAGAGCGACTTAATTACGAATGTCGAGAAAAAGGAGAATAAAGAAAGAAAGAAAGAAAGAAGGAAAGAAAGAGAAGAGGACCCGAATAAGGAAGAGGGTTGAGGTCCTTGCGAGTAAGGGACGTGTTAATTAACTACTCGCGTTCCCTTACCGTCCCGGACGTCACAGACATTCAACGAAGGCTCGATTTAACTTGGTTGGACAGGCTCTCGACTTTCGTCCTGCCCAAGCTCCTTTTTCTTTTTCTTCTTTTTCTTTTTTCTTTCCTCTTTATCCTCCCCCACGATTCGGCATTCGCGAGAGTGACGCGACTTATTAAAATTGAACATGAAGTCGAGGAAATCCAATTTTTATATCTCGTGAAAAAGACGCGGTAAGTATAGTTACGTATGCTCAAGAAGTAGCCGAGCGGTAAATTGTGATCGTTGGGTCGAAGAAGAACAGCCAATAAGAGAATGAAATAAAAAATACAAAAAAAAAAAAAAATGACATTGGCAAAATTTCTTTTCCTTCATGTCAATTTTTCTACTGGAAACATCGAAGTCGTTATTCCGAAGGTATAAGGTACGTACCTTCGTATACATACCTGGGCAATGGCGCGTGAATCACAAACGAAATATTTTTTAGGAGAAGGAAAAAAACCGTTAGTAGGTGAATCTATCGTTTTATCGAACCTTCATCATCAAATAAATTTTAAACAAAGATTCAAAAGTCAAAGTCGTATTTCACCGAGCCCCTTGATGCTATGAGTCAAATAATTGATTAAGGAAAGTTAATTAGGATTTCTGATGAATTTTATTGCAAGGCAATTTTTCTCAGGAATCCTCGTTCATCTCAGTTGGCTTTTTCTATTTTCCGGGTTTCGTCTCGTGAAATAATAATTGGACGATCATCACCGAACGTGAGAAGGTCAGATGCTGAAGGTACGAGGATTCGTGATGGATGGGCTTGTTGAACGAATTTGATCGTTGGTTTACAATGTGTGTCAGGTGTCACCCGCTGTCAGCCATCACCTGTCGGTTGTCTTTAGACTTCAACGAGTTGTGAAATACCGTCGAGGATTTAGTCTGCAGGAGCTGCAAGAAGGACGAAGGAGACGAAAGAAAAGTAAGGAAGAAAAAATAAGAGGGTGTTTGCAAAGATGCTGAGAATATTATTACATCTTGTTGAAAGTTCGACGTCTCCATTCGGCGGGGCTGCAGGGATATAAAAAGCATAATTTTCTCGGATGTCAGAATATAAAAAGGATCAGAAATCGAACCGAATCTGTCGTTACGAATCTCCGACAATCTCACAGAGACAAATTTATGGGACAAAAAATAAGATTCGTATTTTTTGACGGTCAGAGGACGAGCAATTGCGAGAAAAAATAAATTTCTCCATGACTTCAGGACTCGCGAATGTGTGTATAAGTCTGATAATACGAATCGTGCGATATTTCAAGACCCTAATAAACGCTGAGGGGCATAATTTTATAATTAACTGAGGAATAAATTCGCTGACAAAACTCAGGGACACTTCTATCGATCTAACACGGAAGGATGTTCCCATTGTTACCTCTCCCGGTGACTAATTTACCCACTAATTTACCCCGGGCTGCATATCCTCGGTATCTTTTTTCCCCCCTCAATTCATTCTTTTTCCATTTCATTTTTCATATAATTTTCTTCACCAGAGTGTTGCTAATTGGCCACCAATTTTTTATTTTAATTTTTTTTTTTTGTTTGCAAATTATTTGCGTGTACAACGGAATGAACGGATTTCGTTGGGAAACCCAAAGGACTGTCCTCGTATGTATGCACAACACGTTAGGTGTATCCCATATTCTCTGGATTTTACCCTGTGTGTGGCCATGGGTTGGGATATGATCCGGTCCTCGGCGGCCCAACGTACCTCAATTTTGCCAACGAGACCGTAATTTGCCGTATGCATGCATTCAGAGATGGATAGACGGTGGCTAGCAGACCGGAGATCTATGGATTTATGCAAATACAGGCAGTTAGAGTCCCGAACAGCCTCCGCAGTTGAATAATGCGTTGATAAGATTAGGAACCACACCGTTCATATGGTACGGATACCCTGAAACCTCCACTCGCATTTCGTATACCTGCGAAGGCATAAACCGAGGCTACAAGGGATCTATTTGGAAGTTGAATTCATTACAAGGACCAGGGGGTGTAATTCTAATCAACTTTTACCTTCCTCTGAGTTTGAAAGATAAATTTTTAGTATCCTTTGGGCTCTATTTTCTTTCAAATAAGTCTATAATTTTGGTATCCTTTTACGAGAAAGGATCAACTGCAGGGAGAATCGATTTAGCATCTCCTTCGGAAGTTGACCGTCGATTTTTCTCCCTCTGTTCGTCCTTTTGTCCTCCAAGCTTTTCTCTGTATACATATATAAAGCCTCGCGGTATGGGTCTAGCAATTTATATATGAAATTCCTGTGTCTATCGCTTCACGTCGCGTAGAAAAGGATCTGAAAAAGGATGCAAAAGGTATGCCGAAGAAATAGGAGACCGGGTCTGGGTTAATTTAGTTGACTTCTCGACACTAGGGGGATGATGCCCGGCTTTTGAAAATTGAGAAAATCTCTTCCAGAGGCTCCAGTGAGCTTTACATCAAAAATGCTTTTCAAACTTGCAATAGGACCTTTTCTGAATTTTTTAATAGCTGAAAAGGAATCCTATTTCCCTGATCCTGATCCTCCAGGTCAACTGCAGGCGTTATTTTCTCTTGGTAAAAATTCATGGCCCTTTGTCGTCGTCACAGTTTAACTTCAGCACGTCACTGTTTCTTTTCAGACCCCATTTTATACGTGGTGAGAATATGGAGTTTCGGCTGTGCTGGGATTATATAGACATGCAACTTTACGTGGGGTCTGTTCCTGCAGGAGTTCGTTTTATTTCGCTGGACCATATCAGAGAGAGAAGCTACTGGGAGGAGTATAGAGACTGTGAGAAGGGCTGCTATCAGGAGCGGAGTAAGCGGCTTACATCATTTTTCAAACTGGTCACGTCCTCCCTTGGGATCTATGTGCGTAATAAGGACTTTAACAGGGATCGGCGTGAACAGGGATTTCCGCTCTGACTAATTCCAGACGACGAATTCCGCTTCGCAGATTAATTTGATGACGAAATTTTGAGTCTTACATTTATTAGCATATCACAGCGCACAGACTGATCCTCTAGAGGCAAGAAAAAAACCAAAAAAAAATCCTGGAGAATCTCCTGCAGGAGCCACGTCCTTCTTTCTTTGGCAAAGAGTTTTACACCAGCAGCTGCGTCAAGCCCAGGTCTTATTTTTGTATAGCAGTTTCTTCAACGGGCTCAAGATCCTCTTCTTTGAATGTCTCCTCTCGTGGTATTTTCCTTTTGCGATAGAAAAATCGATTCAACCCTGGGCAAGCATCCTTCAGTACGATTTTTCACCATGATTGGACTGCCTCGTAATCACCAGCAGGGATTTGTTCCCATTTCTTAGAACCGGACAGTATACTCGATCGACTTCTATCATCGCCAACAGCAACAACTTCGTTGATCAACTAGAATTTCTGTGATTTGTTGCAATTGGAATTGTACCTTCGGTCATGGACCAGCTTCTCCTGGTTCAAAATCGTATCCTCACGTCCTCCAATTTGAAAGATGTGAAATATCTGGTGGAAAAAACAATAGCAAATGTAAAGGCGAAGTTCCAGCATGCTCGATACTCTTTCGAACAATCATTTCCATCCAAATACCTGAAATTCGGCTTCAAGGAAAGATTATCGAAAGTCCCTACAGGAAAACCTGGTTTTTCGTACTTTGGAAAGGCCATCATCAGGATCTAGATACCCTCGACTTATCTGAACACAAATTCGGTCTCCATCTTTGAAAAGATCATTAATTTTGGTGACCACTGTTGAATTTTTGGTCCCGATGATTCCGGTTTAGTGTGCCCTTGTTTGTGCCCTTGAAAGAAATGTACCGTCGAAGAGTTTTCCGGTTTAGTCGATGCCTCGATGGCCTGAAAATGAGGGTATAGTTTTTTCTAGATTGTGAGAGAATGTTTAATATATTTTAAGTCTAGGGAATTTCAACCCTACGGCGAAAAGGAATTCGCCAAGTATATTACCAGCTATTTTCTCTATAACAATTTAACCAAGGCGACGAGAATGGCGTGGAGTAAAACGACCCTCCACTTGAGCATCGTATAGGTTTTTCTTTCCGTATTTGCCACTTAGCTACGGGTCTTTTCCTTCCGGAAGTGTTTGGCTTGAAACAGAATACCGTGTGTGATATTCCCGTGGAATTCAACCTCCATATATACAGAAGAACCGTCTGGATCATCTCCCAAAAAACGGTTCAGCATCAGCCCACGAGTCTTCGATTTCACCCTAATCGATAAGGATTCTTTCATGGAGTAGAATGTGGACCTCACGATTTTTGCCCAGAAGGTTAGCCAATTGTAGAAACCTAAAAATTGCACAAACCGCATTTTTCCTTATTTTTTTATTCCAAATTTTTTTGTTCATTTCCTGATTTGCAGATGGATATAATTTTCATTGAATTTTATTTCTACTTGGCAGCACTGCAGATAATTAGCAGATAGGGTGAAAACAGCCCTCTTGACGATGATCAGAAGATATTGTCGAGTAAATGAAACTGGAAAGAGGGAAAACCGATTAATTGACAGACTTACGTTTGGGTGGCTAATGATGTTTTTGCCTCTCATTGAGCTGGGGATCGATTAGTTCGCAAGTCACGAATGCTCGAATGAACTACGTCAAGATTTACGAGCTTTTCAGGTTATTTAGGTCAGGGAATCAGACCCCTTTGACCTATCGGTTTGGCGCTGGAAATAGCGATAATTATAGCAACGACTTTGAGTGGGCTAGACGGTTCTTTATCGGTTACCAGTCACCTCGGTTCTCTATATAAGTATATGTATTCTTATTTATGGGTACTTACGTCTGGTCCAATAATTTTAAAACCCTACCCACGAGGGTGAGTCGGGGGTGTTCTTATATAAAACACGTAGCTTGGCTACGAAGGACGGATACAAATCTATAGCCATGATTCTGCGGGACGAACTCAGCTATGCTGCTTTACCAAGGAAAGGATAAATCATTTGAGGTGACTATAAATCAGGTGAACGATTTCAGTAAATCGTTTAAGACATCGAACAATAATTTTAACAGGACCTGAGGACGCGCAGGAAGGGTGGAAAACAAAATATCTCACCGGATAGAGGGTGGAAAATTTTCTCACTTATCTAATTTATCAGTAGCACGTGACGATGGTGGAATTGATACTCGAATTCTGTTTGAAAGCTTCGAAATCCTAAAACCAGATTTGAAACGCTTTGCATTTCTAGCAACAGTAGATTTTTGATTGCTGTTTTGATTAACTTTTGCAGAAATGTATCACAGCTCCCGTAAAATTTATACGTGATTCGTTAACCAGCGAACCGCAAAAAATTGAAATACGTTCGTTGAAACAGCGAGCAGCAATCGTTTTGGCAATTAGCTACCTTGTGTTTAAATTATCAAGCTGACTAGTGACAGGGCAATTTTATCCCATTTACGAGCTTATAATGATTCCAAAAAGCGATTCATCAAAGTGCGTCCGAATCAGTATTCAACGGGCAGAAAAAGTGATATTATATTTCAAAAATAATTACCCCTTCAAATTCGACCGGTTTTTTATTACACTTTTCGGCCAGACCGATTCAAATTACGAATTGACCCTAATTCTAACTTACTGATACATTTAGCAGTCAAATGATCTCTGATGAAAGTTGCCGTGAAACATGATAACCGGATTTAAAGTTTCGCCAGAAGCTTTTGTAAGCCAATCAAAATTTCCCAGGACTCGGAACCCGCTAAATTTCAGATCTGTTATAGCCGAGATGACCGCAGACGATAAAGCTACTCTCTAACCCCTTAAACTTGGATAGAACAATTATCAGTAACGTCACTTACAGCGATCTGCTTTCGTGCTTTTACGAGATTAAGAACGTCTGCACTTTGGTACCTATATCTGGCTTCCGCTTATCATCATCCTAGTCTATTTCTACTTCTAAATGATTAGTTACGGTTCTAAATGACCGCGGGAAAATCACCAATGCTGATTAGGATCATCAATCCACTTTTCGTTCATGGTATACGACTTTTATCTCGAGCATTATCGTTGGAAAAATTGTCACAGAGCTTAGTTTCTAATCCGGGATGACGATCAGCGAGTTAAAAATTTCGAGCTTATAGCCTGAGCACCAAGTGTTGAAAAAATGATCGGCGAACGATCAAAGTCATTGTTTATAACTTCTTTGAAATGAAAGATTAGATCAAAGATGTCGATTCACGAGTTCTCCGACGAGAAAGTCGTCGACTTTCGTAATCAGAATTTGACGGCATCGTCGGGTTATCCAAAAGAAATTATACAGAAATTTCATCAATCACCAATTGTCCCCAAGTCAATGATTAATCGTCCTTCGATCAGCTCAGGGATTCTGCTTAAGCTCATACGTCGTCCGGTCCAGGTTGCGGATCATTCGATGATAAAAAAATCATCTGGCTGTAGTGATAAGCTTGCGTTATCTTTTACCCGATCATTTAAGATCAGGGTAAGAGAATATCGCGAGCTTTTCTGGTCTCCTACGGATTTCAGCTTTCCCACGATTTTCCGGGGTGATCAAGCTTCCAAGTTTCCCGCTTCAATCAGCCGAGTGGAGAAGAAACGAAATAATTGAACTCGGAATATTCCGGAATTATACCGAAATGAATTATCCGAATCTAGGGCCGTTTGACAAACCAGCTGAAGCTAAAAGCTGAGCTTTCCGTAGCTCTCGAGTTATTAGCTATAAAGTTAAGCGTTTTCGCCGGTATAAGGTAGGTAGGTACGGTGTCTGACGGTATTACTTCTGGCTTTCCTCGAGTGAATTGACGCTGTCAACTTTAACGTATACATATATACATATACCCTATACGTATAACTTTGATTCCGGAGGAAGTATTAATAGGGAAAATTCACCGGATTGAGCTTGGGATGAAGCGAGTCGGCGTCAAACCTCGAGTTTTGAATGCCGATGCAAGCTCGTAGTTAAAACTTCAAACTCACCCTGTCAGCTGCAGACAGCCTCGCGTATCTCTGCATCTAATTATCACTGACTAACTAGAGCCGGAAGTATGCGGGACCGGAGTTTGGTAATTTTTCTAAAATTAATGAATAAATGAATGAATTATTGAAAAATTAATCATGTCCATTAGTTTCCGGAGCTTTATAATGCGATTCGTGTAATTTCTGGAATTAAATATATAACACAGTCTGGTAATTTTTTGAGCTTTGAATTAGAGGAGGAGAGCTTGCGGAGTGAGATCCTCGTTCCTCGATTGTATTTGTAACAGCTAAGAAAAGAAGAAATTCAAGAAGGGCAAGGTACCTAACTGCAGTATTATTTTCAAGTGGGATTTTTTCCCTTCCTAAGACGCTAAAGCACTTTACACTCTTTTACGATTTAAAACACCCCCGACTTTTAAGGGTCGTTATACTTCGCGACGCGAATTTCTTAATGAAACAAAAGCAGACTTTGCGGGAAATTTTTTCTTTTTTTTTTTTTTTTTTTTCTTTTCTCCCCACCCCGCTCAAAGGACAAGCCAAAAAGGAAATAAAAATATGATTGAAAGCTCTGTCGGCACTTACCGTTCTCAGGACTCACACTTTTTTCCACCTTTTTCACCTCGGGGCTCTTTGATCTTAAAGCCGAAAATCAGCAGCAGCTATGCGACTTCGTGAGGATCCTTAGGATTTTTTGCTTTTTCTATCGCGTCCTGTTTTGGGCGAGAATTTCTTGAGCTCGATCGACTGGATTGGATGATCAGAAATCCCTGTCCATATTGGTTCTCTGGTGATTCGGGTTAGGTATAGGTATAGGTATATATATGTTGAGTTATCGGAAATGGATTTTGTCACGCCCGATTTCCATTTTATGTCTTGTAACTAATAGCTCGTCTCGAGTGGGCGATGCATTATGCATTTGGGATAGATTTTACCTACTCGGATTTACTATCCCTCGTATCGTCTGGCTCCCAACCTATTATATATACATGGAAGTGTAAATGCCCAGTAATTGAAGGATGCATATCACATCAAAGGCCACGAAACTTCCTCCAAGTGGAAATTTACATTAATTTATTAAAATGCATCATCATCATCATCATCACTTAGTCATAATCTGATTTTTCAACATCCCAGAGAATTAGCTCAAAAAATCCTATTCGAAATTGCATCCTCCTTGAAAAATCAATCAACTCAATCGAAGAAAAACTGACCATCAGTTTTCACGTAACGTTCAATTTGAATTCAATATTTGAGACATTTGTTACGATTACACCATCAGATTATTTTCTGCAATCACCTATAGATTACAAACTCCGTTCATATACGTAATATACGTACGTAGTTGGACGGCAATTACCTAATCGGCTTACCCTAATGCGCTTACCGCACACGTGCTTTTCCTTCGTCCTGCAGCATTGGCAAACGCGTTTATTGCGCTCTCCACATTTTGCGAACAGGTGGTCAATGCGTTGACTAGTGTTAAACGAAGACCGAATTAACATAGGTAATATTTTAACCAAACCGCAATGTGCCTGTGTCTAATTCCCGGTTAATTTTATCGGGGATTTGAGGATGTGGTCCATGAGATCAGTTCCGGATTAGCGAGTAGTTATATAGAAAACAGTTCGCAATTATAACCGCGTGGTAAATTATTTCAGATGACAATCCAGGACTTTTATTTTCGGCCTCTTCAAACATCAGACTTTGAGAACAGTGGGCCCAAAGGTGTGCCAACTTTTACCGCACTGCGACGATTGAATAATTAAATCTGCAAGCTGCAGTAATTGCAGCTTTCGCGTTGGGGTGTAATTATTACAAACTATCCCCAATGCTCTTGGGTGCTTTTGGACTTGTCTCCGTCGAGACAACTCCCCGTGTATTCAAGGTTTTATAGGTGTGATCCTCGAGGGACTAAAAACTTCTTAGACGAAGTAATAATCTCTCTGATTTATCAACCTAGCAGAATTCATTCGCAAGGACATTTTCACCGATACGATACAAGCCTAAAGCTCGTACAAGGGCGAAAAAAATTCACCTCGAAAGCTCAAACTAGGGGAAATATTCCCTCAGAATCCAGCCCAGATCCTTGAATATCACAGACACGATAATTCACGGACAAACCGATAATATCCATCGAAGACCTTAACCACGAAAGGACATCCCTCGTATATAGGTGGTAAGGATTCTGGCATTCCAGATCTCCTTGCGGTTATATGGGACTGTATTGGCTGTTCAGGATCGTAGTGGTATTCCAGGCATCCTTCACCTCCAGGTGAGGTAAGCGTTCACTATTCCAGCGATCTATATTATTCTCTAATAATAATAGACTCGATGCCGGGTGACAGGTTCTCTCGAAAACTCCTAGGTTCTATTGATCCTAATATTTGTACCAGTAATTATTCAACTATATACTCTAGCAGAATTTGAGCTACGACCTCAAAATTAGTCCTGAAAGCCAAAGACGATCAGTCACCCAAATTTTTACTCCTGGTGTTTTTCTCCAGCTTTTATTAGCCTCGGATTATTAATTTCAATTGCATATTTTCACCTCACGGATGTGATACGGAGCCAATGTTAATTGAACGTGGGATTAAGATACCGCAACGGTGAATTAAGATATCGAGCAATATCTGCTAAGCCTGTTCTCAGAGATATCATTCTGTAGATAAGAACCATACTGAGGTGGTGAAACAAGCCAGTTATACCTACATACCCACGAACGGTTTAACTTAGACTCGAAACATCGCGTATTCGAGGTGGGAATTCGATTAGTTAACCACATTGTTCTATTCGTATCTAACCGATGCAGACATTAGATATAGGCCTTTCCTGCAGGTACCTAGATATATCCTGGAGAATTTAACGAGAATCGTAATAAACTTAACTTAAATTGAATGGAAGTTTTGCTTCCTTCCATTTCTGATCCTTGATCAAAAGAAGCTTTTCATGGAAAAAATGATGATGATGATGATCCGGAAGTAATACGAGATCCTGTATAGAATTCTGAATCGATACATATGTATGTATGTACAGGGAAAGGGTCCTGCATGGATAGAGTTCAAAACTATCGATTCAGTCGACACAAACGGGAGTTGATTCCCCCATGGGTTTAACTATCGGTTAAATTCAACTCTATAGAATGACCCGGAGGGTGGTAAAGTGGAGGGAGTCATTCAGGGACCGAGTATACATATATAGCAGTTGCCCATGGTCGGTGATAACTTCTTGTACAATAATTACCAGTTATTAGTTATAGTCTAGGTTCCTACCAGACTGAACACACTGGCTAAACTTGACGCCTTCTCCATCCCTTTCTATACATCACTCTCTCATCCTTAACTACCCTGGTTCCCTGCTGCCAATGTCCAAGAAGTTTACTCGGTGCCTGTGGTCCTGAAATCGTATTATTCAGGTGACGAAATGGGAATACTGATTGCGATTTTTCCACAAATGTTGGTTAGGTTTTCCTTCGATGATGTGGATGGTTGAAAGTTTCGAAAGCGAAAATATAAATTGAAAATAAAATGAAAATTCATTGAGTTTCGAGTTTCCGGAGTCTAATTTGAGGATATTTTTGAAAAGAATTTGTATTTAACGATAAGGAATATTCCCCCGAAGGATTAATCTCTGTATTTTGGTGGGACTGGGAAGAATTAGTTATCGTATAAGAGGTAAGGGACGTTTAGTTCCTCTATGGGGTGGGTTTGGTTGGATCCCTGAATATTAAAGGGTTTCGGGCGTGAATTACGAGGCGTATTACAAGGCCAGGACTTAATTGGCGCTAGGGATAATGCACGCGCTTGTTAAACGCATTGTCAGACTGAGTTATAGGTTCTGTTCGATTCTACCACCACCACCATAGGCCACCACCATAACCGAAACGATAACGCGACCACCTCGACTATTAACTCGACTATACACAATACCGAAGCTAACTGTAAACCGAAATTGAAGCCGAAATTCAATCGAGTTATCTATACCCACCGCAGCCCTCTCGACACCATAGGACAGAAGGTGTTATCAATTTATTAACTTAGGCAGAAAGATATTCCGGGGTGTAATTCGATCTTGCGAAATCAACCACATTGACAGGAATTATACTCCTACCCATGTACATACGAATGCCAGATCTACCCACATGGCACAGAATTGGCACTACCCCGGGTGCCAAATTTCGTATGGTAATACTGGCCCAGTACAGAGAAATCATTTGCCCAACGTTGGGCAAATGCTGATGACTAGTACTGACGAGTGAACATACATGAGGCTCAACCGGAAGTCAGTTCTGTACTGGGAATGCACTGGGCCAATATGGTGTTTCATACTGGCTGGCGGATTATTTCGTGCCGATTGACGGCACCATAAGTTGGACTGGTGTTAACGACCCAACATAGTCCCAACATTGATTTTGACTTGGGCAAAGCTTGGCCTTTGGTTGCTGTCAGTATTGGCAGCTATGGCACTAATGCTAAGCCAGTTTACAGTACGTACATGGGTAATTGGTGAATCAATTCCTACGCCTATGGAGTATCATGTTTGTTCGGGGGATGGTCAGGCCTCCTTAATGCATTCATTTACGTGCGGACATAGAGGGACACGATATATATATGGGTATCTGTGCATGAATGCCTATTTACAGACCTTGGTCAGCCCTAATGGACGAACGAATAGCCCGAGGTTGTACGTAAGGGGAGTGTTGGCGGAAACTGGGACAGGATCCTGTCCCTCTGAGTCCTGGCTATACCTACCTACCTACCTGTGGTTTTCCTCAGAGAGTGAAAGGAAGAGGAAGCAAATGCCAGCCCAAGGCTCGGACCTTCAGCTGCCTTACTCACCCTCACCCTCACCCTCACCCTTATCCTGGTACCGGCGACGACCCTCGACCCTTGGAGCTTTCACTCTCGACCCTGTACCTTGGTGTACGTGTATATATGTATAATATACGCCTCGCTTCCCTCTGCTTTGTTCTACGATTTCGCTTCGGGTGTATTCCTACTTTACTGCCGTGTAATTTTCGAGTAATCAGTTTATCCCAGGCTAAGATTCACCGGCGTCAAAATCTCCTACATATGAATATTTTTGAATCACGTGATTCTACAGAATCCTTATGGGTTTTTTAAGCTGGAATTTTTTTTTCTCGATGAATAAAAGCTCCTGGTTTCAATGGTTCTTACCGAGAGACATTTTGATTAGATTCAGCTGAAGAAATTCCAACACGCAGTTCTCCGACTAGCTCGGATTGTCTTTGAGGCTTAATTAAAGTCGTGAAAGATCGCGGAGAGCTTTTAGACTATATCAGGGGGTGCAATCAAGGAAACAACGAATCACGACACATGATGTGTTCATTAAGCAACGTGTTTGTATATTTCATTTGAAATAGTTTTACAAAGAGAGAAAATTCCCACACAGCGTGACGTTATCCATAAAGATAATCGTTCTGTGCTTTATCACGATTGGCCAGATATACTATAATTATGTGAAAGCCAGCCGAATATCATATTCATCAATTAAAGTCCAATACATTGATCCATTGATGGAAAGAAAAAAAAAGTTTGGAAGCAATAAGATAAGAGTTTTATAAAAAGATAGAAAAAATCGATGAGGTCAAGTTATTTTGAGCTTTTCAATTGACGAAAGCACTCTGGCAACGTCGTCCGGTAACATTTCGAATTTATTTTTGAACAAGTCTAAATCTTTGATCTTTTCAATTCCTTTGAAAACACCAGCGTCTAGTTCACTTATTTTATTATAGGAAAGATTTAGCACGGTGAGAGAATCGAGGCCTGTGAAAGCTCCTTCGGGAATAGTCACAAGATAGTTCCAGTTCAACTTAAGCTCGTGAAGTTTTTTCAAATCTCGAAAAGCCCCCGGCGCAATGTCGGCGATAAAGTTGTTAGATAAAATTAATTTAACAAGGGAAGTAAGCTTAGAGAATAAGCCTTCCTGTAAAGCGTGTATTCCGTTTCTGCTCAAATCAAGTTCGTCGAGATCTTTCAGTCCGGTAAATGTCCCAGGAGTAATACCGTCCGATAGCTGATTCCAAGATAGATTAAGATGAGTCAAAGATGGTACCTTAGTAAATACTTCTTCGGAAAGTTGGGCGATTTGATTTCTGCTCAAGTTTAGATCCTTCAGGCTGGTCAAACTCTCAAAGGCGTTCGGTTCTATGTCGGTAATATCGTTGTAGCAAAGCACAAGTTTCTTCAACCTGATCAAATGCCGAAAGATTCCATCCGGTATGCAGGTTAGTTGATTTCTGTTCAATTCAAGTATCTCAAGATTGGCAAGCCCTTCAAAAGCCTCTGACGATATACTGTACAACTTACCCCACGAAAGGGTGAGTTTAGTAAGATTTGAAAGGTTCCTGAACACGCCGTCTCTAAGTTCGGTAATTCTAATCAAATGAAGATCCAACTCCTTCAAGTGTACCAATTTGTGAAAGGTCTGAATATTTATTTCGGATATCACGTTGCATGATAAAGTCAAAAACACCAACGCCCTCAGATCATCGAATATTGGTTCGGTCAGCGAAATGTTATTGTTGCTCAAGTCAAGTTCCTCGAGATTATACAATCCGCGAAAGGAGTCAGCCTCGACGAAGGATATGTCATTGTGGGATAGATTCAAGCTGATCAATTCTGGAACAGCGGCAAAAATTTTACCGGAAAGTTCCTCGATCCTGTTCCTGGCAAGTCTGAGTTCCCGAAGATTGCAGAGACCCCGAAGGGTGTTTCCGTTCAGCCTGGTTATTTTATTCCTTGACAAAAGTAGCGTGCTGACATTTTTCTGATCGGCAAATATCCCGTCTGGTAATTCTCTGATCGCGTTATCTCTCAGATCTATGCAATCGAGATTTTTCGGCGCGTTTTTAAACACTTCAACGTGAACCTTACCGATACCACGATTCTGTAGCCTCAATTCACGACCGACATTCTTCCAAGGTACTCGCAAAAGGACACCGTCCTGGACGTCAACTTCTTGCATACCGTCGTCCGCCATCGCGGGACAAGAGATACTGCCGACCCAAAGCCCTTCTCAGTCTTATCGTCTCGTTTATCTCCGTGTACGCGATGTCGCGTTATCGCAAGAATAACGCCGGCCGCAAGCCCCGAGCGTCACGTGTCGACTTTTCATCTCACTCGTTTCCTCGCCATACCGTTTTATCTTCCGTACACGTACTTTTCCCTAACCTATTTACATCCCGGCTTCTAACGAGCGGGAAAATAATTATCATCATCATCACCGTCGTCGTCGTCATTTTCCGTCTTATTCACGCAATGGTCTCTTGTACTTTCGCGAAATCCCATGAACGAATGCCGGAGTATTGCCGAATCTACCCACATGGCACAGAATTGGCACTACCCCGGGTGCCGAATTTCGTTTGGTATAATACTGGCCCAGTACAGTGAAATTATTTGCCCAACGTTGGGCAAATGCTGATTACTATTACTGACGAGTGAACATACATGGGGATCAGCCGGAAGTCAATTCTGTACTAGGAATACACAAAACAACCAATATGGTGTTTCATACTGGCTGGGGATTATTTCGTGCCGATTGACGGCACCATAAGTTGGACTGGTGTTAACGACCCAACATAGTCCCAACATTGATTTTGACTTGGGCAAAGCTTGGCCTTTGGTAGCTGTCAGTATTGGCAGCTATGGCACTAATGCCAAGCTGCAGTTTGCAGTACGTACATTTCAGAAGGATGAAATAACCGAGTCTGTTTTCTGCTAATCAGAAAAAAATACAAATTGGATTACGCCTTTGAACTTAACTCTGTTCTTTATCAAAATTTTACGGTAGATGGCGGCCGATCTTCTTATATAATTTCTTATCTCGATTCCGAGTGTGATAAGATGAGTATTTCGGTATTGGACACATGTTTTCGCCTGCTTTGATAAAGCTCAATAATGCTATGTGTTACAGTAGCGAATACATCGGTGGCGACGTAATCGCGAATTGGGTATAGTATTTTAATTCACGAGCTCTCAGCAGCCGTGTAGAGATTGAAAAAGTTTATCCTCCCGCAGGACACGCGTGGGTCAGTAAAAAACAAAAAAAAAAATAAAAAAACACTCTGCAGTTAAAGCACGGCTCGTATAGTATCAAACTTTGGACATATTTCTGGTTCCACGAGACGTGGCGGCTGCCTAACAGCAAAACAGTACCTACCTATGCAGCCCATTTCCCCACTGGCATCGCATAGTCGGCGATAGTGAGAGAATCCGCGTGTACCGACGACACGGGTCTGCAAAGTGAGAAAAATATCCTTTCTCTGTTAGATAAAAGCGCGGTCTGGACGCGGGATACGAAATTTCGGGTTCTGAAAGATCCTGCGAATTAATCAGGTCGTGAAAAAGCTCGAAAGCTCGATTTGTCTGTTGGATAAAAAGCTAAGAAACGTGTGATTCGTTCGTATAAGTTCCCGATCATGAGATAGTTTCGGATCGAATTTTCATCTCGGAAATCGTCCTGGTTGCGGATTTATTCCACGGAGACGCGTTAACGGGGGGATTTCAGGGAGAGTCCTGGTGGTTTATGTGTGTTATGCGCACAGTTCGGGGTTTATGACTCCAGAGAGCCACTGCATGTAGGGCGGGCCGGTATACCTACCTACCCGTGCCGAGGTATATATTTCGTGTGCCAACTACGAAAGAATAGGAAACTTTGGCAGGGGTTTCCTCTGTACCGGGTAAGGGAAGAAGAAGTACCGAGGTGATCACTCCTTCGCAGGACGATGCAGATATATCTGACAAAGTTCTCTCCTTTTACATTTATTTTCCAGACTCGAGTCTCTCGCTATCGAGAAAAACAGCTAATTATCCTTTCCCATGATCTCATATGATTTTTCAAAAAATATAGGGGTTGAGAGGTGGGCAAAATGGGCCCCCTAAGAAATTAACGCTCTAAGGTTAGGTTTGAAAAATTCATTTTGTCTCGCTCTAAGATTTCAAGACATCCACTTGATTCAGTGTTTAAAGTTAACCAGAGAACGTAAAGGACGAAATTTCAACATCTTTCGATTTTGAAAAAATAATGAAAATTTTCAGGGGGGCTAATTTTGCCCGACCCTTCCTCAATATTCCCAAATCATTTCCCGCAGAGTTGGATAATTTTTTATTTTTCTTCTTATTCGTCTTTTTTCTCTCCTTTTTTTACCGTCAAAGTTTCACTTCCACTTTCAAGAGCGGGGGGGAGGAAAAACCACCTTGATATTGATCGTCGAGTCGTCCTTTTGCCAGGAGCGTCGGTTAGCCCGTTGGTGGTGGCATTAGGTTACTCTCCTTCAGCCGGGTTTGCTGATCGCCCGAAACGTTCGCCGAGCACGTTTCGTCACCACATCCACATCCTTATTCAGCTTAGGTTCCAGGACCTACCAAGTTTTCTATTGCTGTGCTAAAGTATATTAAAGGGTGAGCATTGTTTGCCCTCCCCTTACCCCCGAAAATCATACTCTGTTTTAATGTTTTTCATAAGTTTTCGAAAGCCTTGTGCGGTTTGGCGCGGAAGTCCAAAGGACTCTATAAACTCTGGTGGCCCAGGATAATCTGCGATCTGTTAAGGACTCGATTCGCGTGTAATCCTGTCGCGTAAATCGTGACGTGATTCCGGACTGAGATAACTTAAGTTAAACGTGGACGAAACTTGGTTTAATCTAATTGAGCTACGTCAGATCTGAGTAAATAAGCAATGTGCAAGTCTGAGCATTCCTCGACCTATAGCCTTCAAACTCGGTCGGCTTGATGAACGTACCTACGTCTGAGCTGGCCCCCTTTCCAAAACTTTGCTAATAAAGAATTCGAAAGGTTATCGGAAGATCGTTGGTTACCAGAGACAGAAATAACACAGACCCAATTTCTAACCGTCAAAAATTGATGAAATATCGTCCAGACGTCCTTCGAACACTTTGCTAACTAAAATTATTCCAGTTTTAAACTCTTGGCAAATCTAATTACATTTTCGCGAGGACTCGCGGAGTATTCGGATCTTCTTTTCTATCGATTCGAAAATATTTCATAGGATATTTTTTATTCTTGCAGCATAAAGAATGCTCCGTAAAACACTAATCGAATTCCCAATACTGGCGAAAATTGATTAACAAGCGTTACGAAACTTGTTGACAACTCAAAGCATGGCTCGTAAAGCAGCTAATATTGTGCTTGCAGTAGCTGGTGATTAGGCGCTACTTTGCCAAGGCAAAGAGATAATTTGATACACTCAGAAAATTGGTATCAAGTTGAAGGAACCGCTTTGACGGGGTAAGAAGAGGAATATAAGTAGGCTAGAAGGTTTAGGAAGTAGTTCCCTTGGGATATGTACGGCACTTATCGCTGAGCTGCTCGATCCCTTCATCCAGGTTATGCTTAAATCACGATCCTTAAACCGTGCGACCAATCTCTGAGCAGTTTGCCCTTGATGGGACATCAAGAAATCGTAAATGTCGTATATGGCACCTTCCACAGCTACTGATTTTCCCTTAAGAAGACTTTCCCTCGCGTACCGCAAATCACGAAGTGGTTGTCGGTGATCAATCCGATACTTTTTACAACTTCGAATCCGATTTGACGTATATACCCAAACCAAACAGCCGAGGTCTGAAACTTCGCTAACTTTAGGCGAGGAAATTGAACCGACATCGTTTGAAATTTTCAGGCTGGGAAAAATCCTTTGAAAAATTTGAAATTAGATTTTTTTCTTGTTGATTTTTTACGGTGTTGTAATTTTCTTCTTTTTTTACTTTTTTTTTCCTTCCTTCTGTTTTTGTTCTTTATCTTTCTGGGTTTGATTTATATTTTCTACCTTCTTATTAGCTCGCGAGTCTTTTATTTTCATTTTGTTTAACCAACGAATGATACTCTCATTAATCTCACCCATATCGGGACAGTCCAACAAACATTAATTAGAAGGAAAAACAGAAAAAAAAAGGCAAAACATTCGGAAAAAAGCTTGGCTCCAGTTCCAACTATATATATATATATATAAACGGTACACGCGCGAACGTTTACGCTATTAGTTTTCGGCTGAATCTAATACATCATGTGGCAAAAAACAGATCCTGGGCAAATCTATTTACCCCTCTATATATATATATGTTGAGGGTGCGATGACGCAAACGAATTGCTACATTCCTATTCGAAGCTACGTTTCAGGGTTTTTCGCTGAAGACGGGGATTATATATATTTGGTTTGGATAAATTTGAATACACAAAAGATCATGAATAACAAATGGAATTGAAAAGAATAAAAAGAAGAGGAAAAAATATATATCTCATCACTAATAAATCCTGATTGATTGATTGAATCTCAAATAAAACCTGAGTCGAATTTAACTGCAGGGAAAATTTCGACTCTTCGAATATATACATATGTATATTTCTTTCTCAAGAATTTCGAGGAGCTGTTTCAGCTGTGTGAAGCGGGTGGTTTTTCCTTTAAAACGATTTTCCATAGGTCGATATATCGACTTGGCATACACGTACATACAGTATCCTCGATGCATGCTTTTGGACAACAGATAACCTCCCGTAGCTGGGCCGATATTTATAAGAATGGCGATATCCTATCTCGGTAACTCTGAAGAAGGACACCTTATACCTTATACCCTTAGGTAACTTATATATGTCGTTGGAATGGGTTGGAAATTTGTAGGGATGTCCTCGTATCCTTGAGTGTGTACCGATCCTGCAGGATAGAATTCCAGACAGTTTAGCATATATAGTGTACATCGTAGGTAGATAGGTACCTACCTACACGGAAAGACATATGGCGACGACAAATGCAAAATGGAAAGGATCGTTCCAACCGGTAGACGTGGTTGAAAGTGACGCATTGCAAAGTTCCCAGGTGTTAGATACATTAGAGAATCGAGGGGACGTACTACGACATTAGAGGAACAGATATGCCACTGAGAAAAGTGGAAAATAAGGGTTACGTATGTGGCTGAACATCCAAAAGGGTCAATCGCCCTATTTTTTACCTAACGTTGGTTTTCTAAGCTTAAAGTTAAAACGGTATTGTCAGACCGTTCATTTTCATATCAGTAAAGAATTTTTGGGAAAATTCTGAAATCTCTGAAAATTGCGCTGAATATTTCAACCCTCCTCTTCAACCCTGAGGCTCGGTACATTTAATAAAAAAGATTTATAAACCCCTTCAAAGCTGATATAAAAATTTTTTTTTTCTTTACTTACCAACGTTTTACGAGAAGTGATCCATTGTCAGGTAACATCGTGTCTCTCCTGGTCCTCGTCCTTGGTGCTCGATCGCTCTTCGTCCTTTTAATAAAATTCAGGGCAGAATAATCGCCACAGGAGTCAGACCGAGGACGATGAAAGTAAGGGAGGAAAAAACGATGAAAAAAAAACAAAAAAAAAAAAAAAAACGAGAAAGAAAGCTGCAGGCGATTCCCGAGGGTAAATTACAAAGGATGATAGCGGCGGACCAACTAGCGTAATATACAAGAAAAACAAGGATTACAGAAAATTGAAGAATACCAATTGTGCCGCTATTTGCCGAGGTTTGAATCACAGTTCTATCTTCTGCGGATACCTTGAAGAGCGTTTACAATCGCAAATATCAAAGGTAGAAGCTCCCGAAGGGGTTGGTTTGAAAATTCCTATACTTTTGCCAAGAAGAGTTTGGGAATGCCAGAGATTAAGCTTCGCTTGAAAATCGAATGAAACTTGTTGAGTGGGTACACATGCTAATAATCTCCTATACGGGCTCGAGCTTTTCCTGACCATCGCATACAGCGTCGAGAGTTCAAGTATTCCAGTTCAGAGACGACGACGTATTTGTCGATTGATCGCAGATCTGAATGGCAAACTTTGCCTATGTGCGAGACAAACAAGTCACACAGTAAACAGGTTTCCATTCAAGCAGACTTTGATGAGGGCTACACAACTCCGTTATAGACCGAATACCACCAGACTTCTGTCATTCCTGATTTCGTGGACCAAAGACAAATCTGCGGGGAACAAAGAGAGTATAGGTACCTTGCTTTCTCCTTTCTCCATTATCATGGAATTGTGCTTGTCCGTTGAAAGCCCATCCTGTCAGAGACAGAAATTTGATTTTTCGAGGAAAGACGATCCTCAGGTGGATGATAAGCTTCGACGAGATGCCAAGTGCACGGGAAAATACTTTGGAAGCTTTGGAGAAAGCGGCGGTTCAAATTCACACTGGTATACCAAAAAGCCGCGACTTTCACTGATTCGGGTTCAGAGGGTATGAGACCAACGAGCCACTGTCAACACGTCCCCCTTTCAGCCAGTTCGTGATGAGGGCCACAACTCCGCAAAGGCCCTTTCATATCGATCGAAATCCTGTGGCTGAAGTTTACCTTGTGAGGGAGATGTCTCAAGCCTCAGGCCAAATCTGAATCATGTACCTTTCATGTACACCATCACTGTGTCCATGAGCACTTCATTTTTGCGGAATCACTGCTGCCATTACTCGCTTTGCTATTTCTTGCTATTGGTTCGCCAATTGTACTGATTAGAAGGCCCAAAACTGATCATCAAGAAGTCATTAGTCACTTGGCTAATGTCTGTCGCTTTTATAGTTTTGGTACTCTTGTTTCTGATGTAGAATCTCATATCATGGAACACAAATATGTGAACTTGGAGTTCCAAAGAGCTGGTCAATTTCGTCGATGTTATCTGCCACGTGTTCACGTCTTACGTCAACTGCGAAGGATATGGTTGACCTCCTGATTTCACCATTGACGCATTTGTCGATTGGTCGTGGATCTCTTTGGTAAACTTTGCTTATGTAGGTATACGGGGGACCAACACGCGACTGTCAACGCATTTTCTCCAACAGGCTGGACTTTGATGAAGGCCACAACTCCGCAAGGGGGTCCTTTCATATTGATCAAAGTCCTATGGCTAAAGTTCGCATGTTGTGAAGGAGATATTCCCTGAAGCTAAATCCGAAAGACATACTCTTCAGGTACAATTGTCAAACCCGTGAACTTTTTCACCTGATGAATGCTCCTTTTTTTCATGAGCTTGAGAATCTTGTCTATTCGTTCATCAGGGGGATCAAATCTGTGCATATCGATATCGTGTTCAAATTACTATTTGCCAGGGGGAACTGCGCCTCACCATGGCCATGTGAGAATTATCACACGATCTAATTGCTCAGACGCATATGGAAATTTGCTTATGGAAATTACAGTTGATCGAACGGGTGATGGCAATTCTTGGGATGTCAATAGTTGTTTCATAAATACTAGTATGCTCGCGTAAATCGTCGTGATCATCCTGATCCACATTCTTCACATTCTGATTCGACAAGGGTTCTCAAATTTACAAACTGACTTGATACTACTGATGATATCACCGTTATTAATCAGACAGTCTCATCAGCAATGCTGTCACAGTAAATGAATAATCTGAAGCAACATTTTCCTGGATTTTTTTTCTTCATTTTCCTGCCTTGTTGTTACAAGGTTTGCACAATATTGTGAGGATCGAGACGTGTTAGGAAGTCAAAGTTTTTTTTTTTTTACAGTCTTGAGAAACCTGTCGTTATTTTCTTTCGAATTGTCTGTCAGAAGTCTGACTCAGACCGGATGATTTTATAATCTTTCATGACGCGCCTGATCCGTGAATCGATGCGAAAAAAACGTTATCATTCGATTGTGCCTTTGAAAATGCTCGGGCAACACCAGTTGTTTAGATACGCGCGAGTAAACTTCAGTCGCCCCCGCTTCCATCGATGATATCTGATCACGGGCAGAGATAATGTGCCAGTAGAGCTTTAGCATAGCTCAAGTATACCGTGGTTATTTCTTTGTGTCACAAACGGCAATTTTTAAGGCAACTTTCTCGCTCGCAGGCCAAAGGATCTTTTGACTTCCGGATTTACAACGCTAAAAATTAATAGGTAAGTTCTTATTCAAAGCAGTCTTTCTCACCCCGAATTTCTCTCCCAAAGAACTGAACAAGCAATTTTTGGCAGCTCAACACGAGCATTTCTTAGACACTCACCTAACTACTACGCGATCCTTATCTTAAGTCGCACTTTAGGCATAAACACAATTAGTGATAACGGTGGCAGACGTATGTGTGTATGAACACGTATGTCTACGCAATCGCTGCAAGACTCTATCCCATAAAAACCAAGCCAATGTCATATTTACTGAGGATTTGGTGATCAGCTGATCCCTTGATCATATATCGTCCATCTTTGAGCATTGATGGTCTTGTGCTGATCAGAGCCTTGAAATTCTTGCAGATATTCAATTATAAGCAATGGAAAAGCCAAGGTCCACATCCGGCGAGGAGTCGCAAGGTCTTCCACCACCGTATTCGGCCTTGGATCCATCACAATCCCAGCAATACGGTGCTAGAGCTCAGGTTCTAGCAACGGCACCTTATCCGATAACGTCTGTAGAGTCTGATCAGGCACCTCGTCCTATGACGATGCCGCCTCCATCGTACTACTACAATCCCATGCCAGTGGGAACATCAGGGAATGGAATACCGGTGCCAGCGTCTAACCATAATCCAACGTACACTCCGGCGCTCTATAACCCAGTGGTAACGGTCACCCCGCCATCCCAGCAAAGCACACATTGGGGAAATACCAGTAAATTTGTGTTTATACACTCGATTAGTTTAACTTCTTGTTTGTGCAGAGGTTCAAGTCTGTGAAATAACGAGGGCTTTTTGGAGTATGTGGATGTAGCTTGAACACTTTTTTTTTTCAGTCGACAACACATTTAGGGGTCAAACACCTTCCATCTGATTTCTTTCAACTTTCAGGAAACGTTGCTTTGAGGTTCATCTCGATGATCATCGTTATCGTGATCATGATAATCGTCGGCATCGGTGCAAACTACTACATACAGGAAGTTTTCTAACACCGTATCAATTCAGAAGAACGGAAAAGATCGGTGAAGAATACGGACAGCTGGACTGAAATTAAATTCTGACCCCGATCTTCATAGCCAAACTAGTCTAGTTGAGTGTCTCGATTCTACAAAAAGCCCCGAAGCATAATCCACTTTGTAAAAGATGTCGGAGATCTTTGAGACCTCGTTTTTGCTTTCTATTTCAACAAGTCCGCAGTCGGTGCACATCAAACGGAATTCATCAGCTTTACATATCCAAATAGCCAGTGCTCAAACGTGGACTCGGTACCTGGAACAAGTTCGATTACACGAAATTGCAGTGAAGTACTTTGAAAAAGCGTCCTCAAATAGTGGAATGCTCTAAGTAGATCAGTAATTCAGTCAATATTTCTGAATCGAGAAGGACTGATCAGCTCTTCCAAACAACCTGAAAGAATTTTCTCTAGTATTTATCCGAGTGCTCAGATGCTCAATGTGTTTGTTACTGCACTGCTATCGTTCGTTTGATACTAGGAGATAATTTCTGTCCAGTAATAACTTTCTGATTAAAAAATAAAACCGAAATTTGGGCCCGGGTCAACAGAGCAGACGCTCAATACTGGGTCTCACAATCTCACCAGTTTACCATTTAATAAAGAGTATGAAATTTCGCAAAGGTCAGCACGCTAGTCAACAGATTAAACCAGAGGCCGAAGAGAGTGTGGACGTGTATGCTAACGGGAATAATCTCTAGTGATAAGGTATCGGGGCTCAAAATAACTGTACACAAACTGTCATCCAAAATAATACTGTCACATCGACATCATAAGTGTGGAATGATTCTATCGCGAGTTCATCCCATTTCTATGGTACAATACGTCATTGTATGATTTTTAACATAGCTATACTGATTAAAGTTTATTTTTTCATAACTTTTGAACATTTTATTCAAATACCTGCGAAAATCGATGAGGGTGATTGTTGAACTATTTTCTCTGGACTATTTCAAATAGCAATCGCTGCCTAATTCAACAATCTGTTGATTTGTTGGTCACTTGATCTGATCTGATTAATTTTCTTCAGTTGGATTTCACTTGATATTCAAGCTGGAGCTTTTCAGGGCAGTTTGATCTTGAGCTGAATGACTAATCTTATATAATTCGAGTAAAACAACATGAAGTTTATGGATTCGTGACATTAGGTCGTACATAATCACTGTTTACGGTAAAAAAACGCGATATACGAAGACTCAATGCGTCGAATTCCATTTCGGCTGTTCTCAAGCACAGATAGCTTCTTTTGGTCAAGAATCCTCAGTAGAATTTCAGCGCAGTTCGAGTGCGGCGTGAATATTTCGCAAGTCGGGGCTACTGCGGAGAAAATTTTTGCAATTGGATTCGAATGTCGAACTTGAAGAATGGGGGTAAGTTGGTGTCAACAGAAATTCAGTTTTCTACTTTATCGCTGATTTTGTTACGGTCAATTCGCACTGTGGTTCGGATCAGAGCTTTCCGTACACTCAATCAATGTCGAATTTCCTATTTCCCGTTTTTCAGAAGGCCATCCGGCCCCGGGAAATCAAAACCCTAAGCCCTTCGTGCCACCGGAAATGTGGTCAGCTCCGTACCCTTCTTTAGTCTGTATGCAGTGTCAGGAACGTTCTATGATGCAGCCAGTCTTACCTTCGGCACCTTATCCGGCAATGCCTGACTCGGAGGATACATTTCACTCGACATCACCGTATCACTGCAGGACCATATCAGCAAATATCCAAGAAAATCAAAAATTCGTGGCACCGTCTAGCCGCAGATCAAGGACCATGTCTCCTGACTACATCGCTGATGGTCAAACTGCGGGGACTTATCACGATGCAAAGTCCCTAGAAACGAGGATTGTTCCTTCGGAGGTGAAAAATGAGAGAGAAAAATCGAAAGGTAAGTCGTTAGGATTTTATCATCTTTCTATTTCTAATGGATGAACTGAATTTTTGAGAAATTTATTTTGATCTCTTTATTTCAGGAACGCATTGCACAAAGGCTTTCTGGATCAAAGTAGCTATTTTGATTCTGCTGGTACTAGCTGGGGTCATGTTTTTGCAAGTCATACCTCAGAGGCTGTAAAATTTTTTTTGGGAAAAGGAGCAGAACGGGACTTGACAACTTTGATAAAAATTATCTTTGTATTGGACTCTAGGTTTATTATCCGAGTCCAATTATTAAATACAGCAGCTTACCGTAAGCAACAGGCTCTATTGATTCATTTGATATTTCCCAGCGCTGGTGGTCTGGATTCCCAATCAATTTTGATGGTAAAAAAACTACGGCCAATAAGTACTCGAAAGTCGATTCTCCAGAAGCTGAGAAGTTTTCATCATTATTCGGTACACTCGGACTTGGCAGATCGCATCGTCGTGTATTTTTATCATAATTCAATCGGGCCGTCTGTCTCAAGTGGAACTTACACTCTCATCCACGATGAAATTGGTTCATCTCTAGCCAAAGGGACACAATCCAAGCTGGACAAGAGCGGAGAAGATTACTTTTATTGTTATAATAAGATCAGCACTCGAGGTGTTCGCCAGATAGCACGCTTCATTTTATGTCACTCGATTCTATGCCATATCCTTCTTTCTTCTTTTCTCATAAACTAATGATTTACGAGTTCCTCGTGTCAAGTAGTGCACGAGGTCAGAATTTATTGTACGGTAAGCTAGCTCGATTTATTATCAAGCCACCAACCAATTCACACCTTGACATCGTCTATTTTTCACCCTGTGAATTCAATCTCAACTATGTACCCAATTGGAATTATCAATAAGTTTTTTTCTCCTGAACTCTCTTCTGTCTTCTGTACATTATTTTGTTGCTTATGACTTTCTTTTACTTTCAATCACAATTATTTGCAATATATTCTGTCTGACTATCACCAAGTAATCATCATTTACCACGAGATGAACAAACTGTTGTCAGCAAAAATTCTGAAGAGAATCTGAAATAAGTTCAATGCTGCAAAATTGACAATTTTTACTGATATCTCGATCGATCGAAACCTGTGTTGGTACAAAAACAGTGTAATGTCAGGACATTAGAACATCCCAGAGTATGGAATGGGTAAATTTGTGAATGGAGTACTTTTTTGAAGATTCAAATTGGTTTTTTTCCAAATTTTGCGATCTCGACACTTGTGGCTTTTCCATTTCACTTCATGCAGTTTCATCGCATATACGATAGCTTCAGACGAAGCTATCCTGTTTGCACGAAGTCGGTGTCATTCTAGTGTCTGGCAAAGGCTGTGAGATGACGTAGGCCAATACGTAGAGAATTCCAACATGCGACGAGGCGTCATATCCAAGGCCTCGCGAATCGTTATAGCCCCCCCCCCCACCTCTCTAGCCGTCATCAGCTTCTTTCTAAACCAGCTATACAGGCAGTAGAACTTCAGCTCACAATCAGCTACGTGCGGTGCCTCGCAAATAAACGTATTCGGCGTAAATATCGTGTGTCTGCGGCGACATTTTTGCGATATTCTTGAAGTTCGCGTGTTCAACAGTTAGTGAGTCTCATCGACTGTTCCTCGGACATAAAGATCGGATTTTCTTCCACAATGTCGAACGTCAAACAAAAAGGTGAGCTACTTTCCGAAAAAAGGACAACCCGTCAAATCCCTAAATCGTTGATAAAGTAGTGAATGCTAGAACCGATCGATGGTCTTCAACTAAAGCTATAAGCAACTCTGACCATCAGCGGTTGAAAAAAGAACTGAGTAATTTGCACCGCAAATCACGCGATTCGAAGTCTTTTGCTCTAATTTTAGTGCATATCGGTTCCAAGTTCAGAGACATTCGGACTGGAAGTTAAAATTCTGGGTCTGCACCATACCGGGATAGTAAATAGTCCTAATCGCGTTTGATACTTCTTCGACTCATTTGGTGGCTAGTAGGTATATTTCTTCTCGATTTCTGGGCTCGAATATGTCGAAGTTTTAAGAATCTAAATGAAAGAAAAAAAAAAAAAAAAAAATGTGACCAACTCTGTACAGACCTGAAGGTCAGTGAGAGTAAAACGCACACAGAATCTCCATGTGATTCTTATCCAAACTTATCACCTATGACGTAGCAGAAAGAGAAACAAGATACCGTATACGCTTTCAGATTTGGCAATAAATTTCTGAACGGAGAAATTTATTATAAGCATTTCACTCGTTGATTGCGAATCGTTAATTCACTGCTGGGTATTGGGATTCGAATGATTGCTAACCGGCTTGATTCTCACAGGACTGCAAAACTTTCTAACTGAAACGACAGTAAGTTTTGTTCCTCCAGTTAAGAAACGAAATGTTTCTCGCGTGTAGCCATCGTACTTATAAATATATGCGCATAAGACTTCCTCGATTTGACGTCAAGATATATTATATGTACGTATACCCAGAATCGATTCGATCAGTATATGCAAATGTCAGTTCTCGGTACAAGGAAGAAGTCTGATACTTTTTTCTCCCCGTACAACACCCAATATCTTCGATATTGAGTATCGGAATACCCTGCGTCCAGACCTGACTTGTTCTCAACATTGATTCGTCTGGCTTGAGGCGACAGTAGACCGTGGTGACGTAACAAAAATTCGCTCCAGTATATCAGAAGTCATAATTTGACAGTCACGTAGTACAAAAAAATTCACGATACCCATACAAATTTACGTATTTGAGGTAGACCTTGACATCTGTCAAAAGGGTCTCTTCATCTCTCCAGCATGGATCCGGAGGAAAAAAATAGTCCAGTCTTTTCGCAACGTCCAACTGACTTCAATTCATTTTCTTTTTTTTTTTTTCACATTCTCAAGAAGTCTGCAAAGTCTGTAAAACTTCCTTTTACCATGCACTGAATCATCAGCTATACATTGTTCATTCCAAGTGTACGCCGAATCGAACCTCAGGGAAAAGTGCACGTCCTCATTGGGCTCACTGACTCATATTGTTCCATCATACCATCACGCAATACTGTCTTTTCAGAGGGTGATCCACTCATGGAAAAGCCACAGTCTGTACCCGGCCAGGAACCGGATTTGCTACCACCTCCATACTCCAGCGTAGTTGGTTCACAATCCCAAGCATACGTTCCTGTGCCAAGTGCTCCGATTGAGACACCATACCCTTGTCAGGCACCTAACCCTGTTGATTCCATGGTCTACAATCCGATGGGTCAGGCGATTACGGATTATGGAAAACCGGTGGTACAAACTCCATTCAATAGTTCTCCGTATACTTCAACTACCTATGATCCCATGGCAAATGTCGACCCAGTAAACCCAGCACCGACACCCCATCAGAGGATAATTGTCTCTTCGCAGTCTACATACAGCAGAAATAGAGCAAGAAGTTAGTATAGATACTTCGACTGAGAATGTGAAAGAATTTTAAATTTTGAGTGATTTTTTCTGTTTCTGTTACCCACAGGGTGTTTATACTTGAAGATCTTCTGCGTGTTCGCGACCCTTGCTATCATAGTCGCGGTTGGTATACGAATCTACAAAGGTACCCGTCGTAGTAGAGAAATGGCTAGACACAGAAAGGAGGAAGAAGCACGTGAGGAGTTTGAACGTGTTCGACACAAGTGGAGCAATGACGATGAAGAACTTCTACGACAGATGAACGCCTTGATGGATCACAACAACCATTTGCTTTCGCAGCACAATAATGATGGCAGGAAAAAGCGGATGGCAGGCCAGGAGGGTACCGACCACTTCAAGAACTACAACTTTCCTGATCTCAATGATCAACCCTTGATTGAAAAAACCCTTCGATCCAAGAGATCCTATAATCGTCATCGACGCGAGACTAATTCCGACAGGAACAAATTCCGAAGCACAAATGATGAGTTCACTGCTCGATCGAAACGGATCAATTCAATGAAAAAATTCATGAGATAGTATTCTCGGCTGTGATTCGTCATGATTTGATTCCTAAACGTAATTTAACTCAACACTAGCACAACTGTCATTGCTGTATGTGGTACTAGTTATACCAAAAGAAAAAATCAGGGTTGGAAATGCGGGAGATTCGCTTGATTTTAAGAATAACAGCTGTATTCTTTGGATCCCATCCTGGAATGGATCACGTGTTTTATATTTTTGTAAAATTTATCTCGCACGATTCAGTACATGGCTGTGTTAATTTTTTTCTCGATAAGTTGAGTCAATAACCGATAAGAGAATTGAGTCCACAGTCAATCAAGCAGAGTCAAAATTGGCCACTGAACCGCGCCTTTCGAAAAAATTGAAGTCAAAGATATGGGACGGTCACTATAAATTCGAACTGGCAAATTAATCTCGTCCTTTTAAAGTCATGATTCGATAAATAAGCGAGAAAATTCACACTCGCCAATACCGTAATTTTCCGATTTTCGGATTATTGCAAAATTATGACAGCCAATTTCTGATGAAATGTGGAATGTGCATTGGTTTTGGCAACTTATTAGTAGCTGACGCCGTTACCTCGTCGACTTGCAAAGCTCTGCACAGGTATATACTCGGATTGCGTTAATAATTCAAGGAGTATATAACTACCGCCAATTAACTTGTTGGTAAGTGGAGACGGTATACAGATGGTTGTTTCTGGCTCAGTTCTACCGATGATATATTCCCACGTATTCTCCACAGCGATACATTTTCCTGCATATAACGTACCACCGCATTGTCAAGCTTGGAATATATATATTTTCGCCAATTAGAGTGTTGGTGATAATAATCGTAAATGCTGAACCATCGAACACGTAATGGGCCAATTAACACGCCGTCATTTATCAGCAATCAATTTTTCGAGGGAATTATTGAAAATCATTACAGGAAATGGTTATTTTTTAGTGATTTTGTTTTGTTTTTGTTCAATGATCATTCTGAATTCAAGCAGCACAGCAGAATTGAATCCATGATCATTAATTTTGTATGATCATTTAAAATGAATTTACAAACTTTTGTGATAACGATGATACATATGTAGATGAATGTATCATCACTCTGCCTATTAATTGCGGATTATTGACTTCACCTGGAAATAATTATTACTATGATAATACTAATCCTGTTCCCCAGATGCTTCCTATATTTTTAGACACGTATAATTATACAAATCGTAACTAAGGATAAGATATTCTATAATATTATGTATTTTTGTGCCTGGATCTGAAAAATCTACAAATTGGTTGGAGATTAATCTAGACTTGCGGTTATATCATGAATAAATTCTTTACTACTTTACCTAACCAGCTATTTGTTCAATCCGAATTGCAATCCTTGTATACAAGATTCCCAGGACTTCTACATCCGCAATTATACATTTTACATTTTTTTCCTCGCGTCAGATATCGAGGAAAATTTTTTTTAAATCAACGTCTAACGTAGTAGTAGATGTTTTGATGTATAAATTATTCAGCAATACAGAGCTCGAAGAATACTTATTCAAATTTTAATCCAGGTAAGGCTTAAGTTGGAAATGATGTACGCTGCGTTGGACATTCATTTGGAACGTATGTATGTACGTTAATGTGAAATTATTCTGTACTTAGATATACATCAAGCTGATTGTGAGAGAAGACACAGAAACAAATTTTTTTTTTGAGCTAAAGGCAAACTGGAACGTTGAATAAATGTAAACGTTTTTCACTCTCTTAAGCGTTTCGTTCGCTTCGGGGTTACGGCCACGCAGCATTCTAAAGTACCTACTAATCTTAATTTAGCCTCGGTATTTTTTTTTCCTTTTTCTTATTTTCTTCTTCTTCTTCTTCTTCTTTCTCTCGTTGGTTTTGCGACTTACGTTTATCCGTAAACCGTGATCCATTAGCCACTTTTCGTTTCCAGCTTAAACCTCGGCCGTTGCAACGTCCTTAGGTATGTACTTTAACTTCAATATACCAGGACGAAATATTTCGAGGGACTAAAAATCGTTGTATAATTCATTTTTAAGCAGGTTTTTTCACAATCTGAAAGCGCGGAAAGGATCCAGAAGTTCGCTTTTTACGAAAATCAGTTTCGCTCCAAATTTTGTTCTCCAAAAACAAATCCTTGAATTACGAAAACTAGAAAGGAAAAATCCTTGTCGATTAGGGAATATAGATTTAGTCCAGTTTTGCCATTGTATCAAATGGCAGAAAAGAGAGGTAACGAAAAGAGAAAAAAAAAAC
Organism: Ametastegia equiseti; assembly: GCA_963989295.1. NCBI lineage: Eukaryota > Metazoa > Arthropoda > Insecta > Hymenoptera > Tenthredinidae > Ametastegia > Ametastegia equiseti. Next base: position 2,377,737 of record OZ022394.1, read on the forward strand.
AAAAAAAAAACAGGGAAACGAATTAAATCGGCTCGAATCGATTTATTAAAGACTTCGTTTCCCATCTACGTTTATTTCCTAGATTTACGACATCGTAAAAAATCAATACGGCCAGCTAGCGCGGTACGTTACTCGTAGATTAGATTATCTACGTATAGATCTAGATCTCAATCTCGATCTCGATCGTAGGCCCAGAGTTAAATTGTATCTCCGTTACTTCAACTTACTTCCATTTATTTCCACGAACTATCTATCTATACAGAATACTCAAAGCCCGGGTTCCGGCGATAACCGCAAACCCCTTTTGCTATCCTTGATCCTCCACAGTCCTCAAACTACTTTATCCCCTCTCTTCAGGATACTTTTCTACCCAGTATTCCTTCCTGAGAAATATATTTTCTCAGATTTTTCTCTGGTATGGTTTTCTTCCTCTGGTCAGTTGTTGGACACTTCGATCTCTGATCGTTTTATATACATTTGCTGAAAAATCAGTGTTCAAATATATGACCCGACTCTTGTACTGGTACCGGAAGATTTTCTTCTATACAACTGTTTGTCTGATGGGGATAATCCTTTGGGCATTTGAAACTTTTGGAAACAGAAAACTTCGAACTTGAATTTGTTCCAAGAAAACTATTATACTGACTCGATCATATCGCTCGATTTTTATCGATGACGTTTACCGAGTGGTTTATCGATTGACCAAAGTAATTTGTAAACGAATCACGAAATTCCTATCGACAGATGAGCGAGACTGGAGTTTCGAATGTAAAAGAGAGTGCGTATTATACTTTGCCGTGTAATTTAATTGATGGTAATTTCGATATTAGAATTTCAGTAGCAGTATAATATTATATGTATATATAAAGATGGCGGGAATTTTGAACACCTTTGAATCCGGTCAATTAACTTTATTGCAGAATTAAACGCGCGAGCTGAAGCTACTTTCCATTAAGGACCTTCACTTCGAGCGAGAGCGGAGAGAGAGAGAGAGAAAATTAATTCAAATTATTAGAACACTCACTTTGACGAGAACTTGACGAACGCGAACCAGTCCGATCCAAAGGACTTGGAATCCTTCAAAGGCTCGTCGCGAATATCGTCAATCAAATTTCTCTTCTGATCTTACATTAGAGAGAAATTTGCTTAGACGGTACCTGATATTCCCGTTCTTATATATATATATATATTTGTGAAAATGTGAATAATAACCATCGCCTCTCGTTTTCGTCATAAACGGTATATGATTGTAAAATAAAATTTTCCTATAAAAACACATTTTCCGAGCTCGATTTCGATCCTCGAGTTTAATCGAGTCAACCTATACCTACGTGAAAAAGTTGGCAAAACGTTAGGATCGAGGAGAATAAAATAATAAGAATAAGCCCGAGGTTTTCACGTAGCAGGTTGAAGAGCTTGCAAGCTAAAAAAAAAGAGCGTATAGCTCCCACACAGTCAACGTTGAATAACATTTGGGTAAATAAGATCAATAATTCTCACAAAGGACTTTTATCCTAAGAAAAGCGCGTAGCCACCTTATATTTCTATATCCGAGATTCAATAGAACCGGAAATGGGGATATGGGTATGTGGAAATGGATTGGGGCTGCGAAGTGACGCACCGGAGTTCAGGATGAATCTAAAAAGGAAGAAAATACCATAGGGGACTTAGTTCTGGACCGATTCGAACTGTCAGGACGAAATTCACGTTAATCCTTCGCGACAAGGCTTACCGATCGTCGTCGGAAGTAGAGAACTTGATTATTTTTCTATCCCATTTTCCCCTGTTTTTTTTGATTGTTTTTTTTTCGTTTCTATTTTCACCTTGGCTTGTACATTTGTTTGTTTGTTTACTATTCATAATTATATTTTTTCTTGTTTCCATTCGTTCTCACGCCACAAAGGCAAGACGAGAGAGAAAGAGAGTTTTCCTTATTAAAGGAAAACTGTTGGAGCGAGAGTACGGAAGCAAACTTTTTCATAAAGGAGCGACAGGTTATTCCCTTTTTCTTAGTTTTCTTTTATATGCTCTAGCTCGTCTAGCCCAGGTACTAAAAAGCATTTTGCTATATAAAATTGCGCCTTTGTTGCCCCCGGGAAGAAAACGCTACTAATGACGAATACTTGCATAAATCGATTACTTATACAAGCGCGAACAGAAATAAATAGGAAGACATGAGAAAATATAAATTGAGAAAAATATAATTGTCGGTGATATAAGAAAGCCACGATATAAAAATACGAGAACGGAATAAAATGATTTCCTTGCGCAGGATTCCTCAAGGAAAATTAAAACGCGTCTAGTTGTCAGACGTTATTTCTGCGGTTTTTAAGGAAAAACACGAGAATTTAAAGTTTGTCAAATGTTGGCCTTTACGACAATTATATGTTCGTCCATAAGTACATTGAACTCTGTCTAAGTCCTTTCTGCAAAGGATGTACGCGAAGCAATCAGTGGAATCCTGTGCGGAATTAAGTTTCAAGGAACGAGACAATTGCCACATTTTCAACGATTTACAGCTGGTATATATAGGGTGAGTACCTTCAGGTCAACCCGTCTTTTAGTCCCATGGGTTTGCACGGTTGCCCTCCCCCCTTTTGTTGGGCTGGGGGGCAAAGAATCAACCGCTATCTTCAGAAAGAAGAAGAAAGAAAAAAAAAAGAAAAAATATTGGAATCTAGAGGTAAAATGGAGCTTGAGTAGGAAGAGGAAGAAGACGTAAAAAACAGTAAGGATTTGAAACAGCTCTATTCCTGGGATTTCATTCGATGTGCAGCAACGTCCACCATTCCCGCCTCTCGTTCGAGGCAATTCCGTTGTGGTCGGCAGTAACACATTTTTACTGCCGCAGTTCGCGTAAAGTATGGCTGCTTCTGGTGCTATGCTGGTGCTGGTTGGCTCTGAGACCGCACCAGTAAGAGATAGGAGCTGCGAAACGAGCAGGAAGCGAGTCCTAGTGCCTTGAGAAAATACGAAGTGGAAGGAAATCTAATATAAGTTACGGGGGAAAAAAAAACCTCGTTGATGAAGGATGAGCAGAAGGCGCAACCGTTACGCACAGTCGATCCTTATTTTATCCCAAAAGGAATACCACCCCTCCAGTCAACGCTCATCAAAAGACCTCGATGAAGTCCAAAAAAGAAAGGGGAGAAAAAAGCTTTTCAATGAAATTGCCAGCTACCTTCTTCGCATATTCCCCATAAGTCCAACACTCAAGCTAATTCTAACAGGAGAAGCTTTTCGCATCAAAGGGTTCATCTCGAAGTCCCGATAATTCTTTCTCAAATCAATTCACTTCAGTGTTAAGAAATACTTGACAAATCCTGGAACAATGTAACAAGGCGTTGGGAAGCTTGGAAGTAATGATCTCTTCTCAGACACAACCTTGAGTTGCTATTCGGTTCGCCACACTAATCCATGGCGTGGGTTCCACTGTCAGAGGTCATAGACATTCAAAGGAACCGACTGTCTCTAGAGTCTCTTCTCGCAGAAACTTGTGGCATACGATTAGAGCAGTTAATCGATATCCTTGTTCCTAATTCCTGTGATTATGACATTACTGATTTTACATGAATACCATGGAAGTAGGTAGATTTCCCAGTCGACCAGTAGCAGGATGAGTGTTTGTCAGTCGTCAATTCCCGTCGCGCACCTGTTGCATTAACAGTTACATTCCATTGATGGATCCTTCAAAGTCTAACGTTGAAACAGTCGCTGAAGATTGTAGAGGTTGTTTTATCACCAGCCAACCCAATGGCGAATCAATAAGTCGATCAAACGTCGTCACTCTACCTTCAAATTCCGACTATACAAAATGAAGTGTTCATCAGTCGTGTGCGACATAAATGATGGAAAATTGGAATTTTGATCAGGATTCGAGGATTTTTGATCATTGAACAGGTTGTAGCGTAGCATTAGCTGGTTTCAAGCATGGCGGGTTTGCTTTTGCTCCGACGTGACCAGCGCAGGCGCAGTGTATCTGGAAGACCCTGGACATTCGGTTTGGCAAGAGTATAGTAGACATCCGCCGCGCATTTGCCAGCTGCGAATGTGGAGGGGCTGAGCTTCGCACAATATCCAGCGATGACGTAACCATAGTACTAGTATACTCCAGAGTCTCTGGCACGAATCGATTTTTTTGGACTTCAACGCCAGGCGACGATCCGCTGGGACATTGAGTTCAAGGTAACGATAGACACGTCCATACGTACAAGTAGATTATATACAAGCAAAGGATGTACTTCCTGTTGACGTTGCATCCGGTTTCTAATTCACCATCCCACCACTGTCTCCTTATTTGCATCAGTATTGCCAATGTGGCGCCTATGATCGTCTCTTTGGATCCGTTCGCACGAGATTGTCGGATAAATCCAGAGTAAATTTTCCAGGTGTCGAGTACCTGGATGAGTTTCCTACTTGCCGATTGCCTTCGGCAACGTTTGCATGAGACATTAACCTGTGAACTGTGTATCCTTCGACATCTGATGCGGAAGCTAGTTTGAATCCTGGAACTATCTGCCAGAGTTTTCGATGGAGCTGAGTGGCAGACCTGGAGCTGATACTTCACAAGATGATAAAATCGGCTTCATGACGCCTGTGACCATGCAGCCGAAACCTGCGAAACTGGGTCTTCCATCTAAAGGATGTGAGCAAGTAACCGTAGCTCCGGAACATCCAAATATGATTCAAACAGACCCGGATTCCACGGTGGAAATCAACGCCAATGAAGATGGCAGAGATTCTAGAGAGTGTTGTTGCTCAGGGTGGTGCTGCATTTGTGAGTGTATCAAAAAGTGCGACGAAGACAATTATTGTGCGAAAAATTTTCAGCATGCGTGTATGGCTTACTAATGATGAAACATTAACGGTGACTCGATCAGAAATAGAATGAATCTTAGATGAGCAATTGTCAGCACACTGGATGGACAATTCCTATGAATGGTAAGAACTAAATGATCATTGCTTATCGAACAAATGTTCGATCGGTATCAAAGTTGACTTCTCATTGTTCGGGAATCGGCTCTTTTGCTTCATCCTGATCAGTTTCATTCAATGATGCCTTGTGTGGCAAACCACTAACCATCCAGTTACTGAGAAGCTCCCGGAAGTGGTATTCATGTTGAGTGCAGTTGACGATGAGCTATGCAACGAATCAATCATGAGTCTGTTCCGATCATTAGCTTTTCTCTTCATTATCAGCAGTTAATTGTCCTTCGCACCTGTTGCACCACAGCCACGTTCCTGCGATGTATTCTTCGAGGCCTACTGCCAAGGAGTCAGTTCGAATCCTGGTGCTTTGAGTCGTCCACCATGTAACGTGGACCCGGTTTGTAAAACTGGACTCGAAGGCCGAGTACTCACACAGTCAAAAGACCGAAACTACAAATGAGTTTCTCGACTCCAGTGACGGCCAAACCGAAATCCTGAACCTGGGTTCTTCGTTCTAAGAGATTCTTAGAATGCCGCGATATCACTGATGCTATTGACTTGACTTTTAGACTCACTTGAATTGCAGATAATGCGGGTGAAACGGTATTCTGCAATATTTTCCTAATCTAGTCAAGTCTTCGGAATTCCCAGCTCGTACCCTAAACCGATGATCCAATATCGATTATGAAATTTCTTATTACTTTATGGGGAACGATTTTGTACACATTTTTAGTAATTTTCGGCTAGGTAGATCATTTTTTTCATTCATGTAAATATTTTTTATGATTTCTGAATAAAGAAGAATGACTTTTCAAGCAAAACTATGTATCTTTCATCATCCAATCTATTTTGCAAATGAATTCTAAATAGGAGGAAGTAACCGACTGTCCAATTGATCTGTGAAAATCTTACTTCTTGTCATACGAGTTAGTGACTTTCGTATTTATTGAATTCTGACTTCAAGATTCTTTACTTGAACCAAATGTAGCAACTATAGAGCTCTTTACCAAAGTCGATAAGATATGTAACGCGTGGATTTGATTCGCAGAAAAGTTCTTTGAGTCGTGGGTTTCTCGGGGAAAAAGTTTTATCGTGCGATAACAATACGCCACAAGATATCCGTACTTCTCTAAGAAAAATGAGAGAAAAAATGCGTTTTATCAAAAGGCACGTGAAACTAACACATAGAGTCATAATGGAGCATGGATTCGAAGACTTTCAAAATTTGTATAACATTTGAAAAAACGCTATTTTCGGCAAAGTAAGATCCGTTGAGCAGCAACATAAGTTCAAGTATAATTATGGTAAAATATATCTGCTCTAGTCCAGACGGTTAAACCAGGTAAGAAAGAAGCTGCAAAAATAGCATAGCCTGAGGGCAAGACGAGATAGCGAGCAATCAAATACAAGAAAGAAGAAAAAAAGATACAGAAAAAGAATGACGAGCACGAGGTAAAGTCATGATTAAACGCTGTAAGTTCTGATTTTCTTAATGAAAGGATACCAAGTCAAGGAAAGTTGATGGTTTCAAAGAAGTCCGATAAGATAAAGAAACTGGAATATAAAAAGCGGAAGATATCGTAGAAAACTCTAAGAATCCAAGGAAAGCAACAGAAGTTTTAGAAAATCTTTGCCTTCAAAGAGATCCCAGATGCTGTTTATACGCCCTATCGAAAGTCTTTCAAAGAAAATAATAATCACCCTTAACGTCGGCTAGACCTGCTGCTAGTCAACAGGTACATGTATGAAGGTGAAGGCAAATTATTCGCAAGTCTTTTGAATTTCGCTTTTCGCAAGCGTCGGCGCCTTGGATCCTAAATCTTTGACACAAAGAATCGAGAGAGTAAGAGAGATCCGGCATTAGCTGCGCAAAAGCTTTTTCATTGATTAAGCTGCGATAGCGTACGCGAACCTTTAACATGCTTACGTCATCTTGGCAATATCAAGGCCTTAGACAGAACGGATCCAAGAAAGACGAAGAGGAATAAATGGGCGTTTGCGCATCCCCGATACTTTTGGACTTTGGACTTTTCTGTTATCCGCAATCAGGGTTTTGAAAAATTTAAATAAAAATGTCATGTAATTACATTTACAACTACCATTAAAGTTTAAATGAGTTCAGTTACACTTACTAGACGAACGTAATGGACACTCGAATTCGTCATCGAGTTACAAAAGCAATTGATGACTCACAAACCTGCCCGCAATTGTCCAGAATTCATTTTCCAGGGTCCGTTTATCAAGATTCGTGAAAATCTGCAAATACTACATGCTGCATCCAATATCGCGATGTCTACGTGCGTCATACACTGTACTCAGACGTCTTTCATCGAATAAAAGTTCTCTGTGCAATCGAATCACCTAGATCACAGAGTACATGAGTGTATTTTTATCTTTGGTTGGGTAAAACTTCTGTTCTTTTCAGAGTAATTGAAGCTCACGTACGGTTCGTGAGGATCCCGATATAATTCCGGTGATTCTATATCACGTCAAAGAGACATGAAATATGAAATGGGCGTCATTTACAGGGAAGGCGATAAAACTGAATCAGTAGGAGCTGAGCGGGAGCCATAGCAATTGGAAATTTTCATGAATCAGTGGAAAAGTTCATCCACATTGAAGACATCTGATCAAGTTCAATACCTGACGAAAAATTCTAGCGAAGTACAAAACGTTCTCTTTGATCAAAAAACAAGCAGCAACGCCGGCTATTCATAGACATTAGGTATTTTTCTAAACACTCCGAAGCGCAGGTATGTTTTGGGACGAATGTCGCAATGGGGCACAAACTGCTGCAAGTTATTACGTCGGTCCTAGCTGAATACTATTCAGAAATATCCGAAAACCAGAGGCCCCTCGGCCGTGGTGACGAATGGGCCCCGAAACCGAAGACTGCTGATGGTAAGAAACCTGCGAAATAGATTTCGAAATATTCTGCTCCACTATTCAGCAGGTATAAAATAAGCTGAGAATTTGCTTCCAGTGAACAACACGTTCCTAGCAGTTTATTTTCAGGATCGTTCGTTCCATTGAGGGTCTAAAGGCCAGGGGCGCAAGATGAGGAAAACTTTAGCCATGCGATGGTTTTCTAGTCCCCTATGATCATCCCTATAGAATTGAAGTAAATAAACTACTATGACTACTAGTCCCCTTTGAACTTTGAAGATAAAAATCAAGGCCGATCTCAGGAATTTAATGATTCTTCATTATCTGAACAGTCGACAAGAATCTTGAGCAAACTCCGAAGTATATTTGCACTTTGATAAAAGTTACTGTTTCTCTGGCACCCGATAATAGTTCGGCACTGAACCGTCAGACTAGCGGTCGAGTTACCCCACCATAGTCTCCGTAGCCAGAGGCTTAAGCATTTATTAGTCGTGAATTCGCTCTCGGCGTAGAAAGAGCGGCCCAGTAACTATTTCGGTCGTTCAAGAAACTAGATCACTGTTTTGAGTCCAGGATACGTGGCAGTTTGTCGAAAGGATTGTATTTCACCATTGTTTTGGATAGCGTGGTGAAAAAAGAAGGTAGGTATAATACGTTGAAAAATTCCCGGCTAATCGTAGAAGAGAAAGGGGTTCGATCCTCGCCTAGAAATTTTCGAATATTCAAGCCAAACCTTCAGAGCTGCGCAGTAACTGAAAATGCGCGTCCATCGTATGGCATCAGCCATATTTATAAGAAAAACTTTGTTGAGGTTTGAGGGGAGAAGAGAGTCCCGTTGCGATAGCAATGGCCTCTTTTAGGCGCCAGTTGTCTGTCTAGCATTGGCTATTAGCGCAGGCGCAGAACGTACTGCAGGCGTCTCGAAAACCTTGGCAACATTTTCCCTCTGAAGTGGAATAGAACGAGGCGCGTCATCACGACGAATCGGCCTTTTCCCGACTTGTCGAACTCCCAAATTCTCTAGTTTTTCCCAAATTTTGACCAGTCAAAATCTAGAATTTATATTCTTGCTGCGCCACGAGCTGCGCAAGGCTCAGGCATTCTGCACTGATGACGTAATCGTCACGCTCTGGACAAACCGGTTCTTTTTGGAGTGTCGAATTTCCGTGATTTCAATTGCGTCCAATTGTAGTTGACATTTTTTTTTTTGTTTTCTTTCTTAATTTTCATTCGAAAAATCGCGAGAGGTGTTAGTGCGGTTGTACAAGTATTACTTCAGCTTTCCGCTCATCAACGCGGTCGATCTGAAGTATTCGTCGATTTTCAACGAGGTGAGATAAAGGTCGTGCGAAAGACACTGGGATGATGCCATCATGATCATTCAATCGAAGTATCTTTCAAAAAAATGTCTATCTCCTCGCGAGTATCGGACTTGACTTATAGAACTCGACTAGGCAACTGTAAACATTTTTTCTCAGGTCAGAACCTTATCTCCCCTCTTTCTCTCTCATTCCCTTTTTCCCCTACTCTGAATCCCCCCCCCCACCTTTGTTGGTAAACACGAACGGCACTCCCACGCACTGTACGGCATGTTTGAATACACATATATAAATAGATATGTGTATGTAGTGCGCACGTCACAGACCGTCATTTCATTAGCACCACTTTGAGTTAATTACATATATGAACTCGTCAAGTTCCCTGAATTCCGATTGAAAATGTTGTGGGTTCTTTAGTATCGTTAGAATGGTGATATGTTATCGCAGTGTTATTCGCTCCGTTGCTACTACTATGAGGTCTGAACAGTTTTTACCGATTTCATATCATACCATATACAATGAGAGTATATTTTTCAGTTGACGAGTAGACGGAGAAATTTGCCAGTCGTCAATTGACGTAGCCACCTGTTGCACCGCAGGCTACGACTCAGTGATGTATCCTTCAAAGCCAAATGCCAATGCTCCACCGTCAAACAATGGTCCGGATACTTCAAGGGCTACAATGGTGAGCGAAACCCCATGAATTCTGGACCTGATAATTTCAGGACTTTGTGTTTTTCTAACGCAATCAAGCACCGCTTACTTTCAGCCATCCTCATCAGTCGACGAGAAACACGGACCCCCAACTGACCTCGGTTATCAATCGTCAAATCCTTCGGCTCCACTGCTACAATCCAGCCCGTACAATCCACCAGCACCAAACATGGAACCACCTCCATACAGCTCGGTAGTAGCTCAGGATGCTAGTGGCTGGCAAAATCGTCCTGGACAATTTCCTGGACCAAATAATGCCCAGCCATATCCTCCGGGACCTACAAATCAAGCACCGTATCCTACGGGAGGACCTTCGACTTATGGACCCCCAACGCAACCGCCTTATCCAACAGGTCCTGAGTTTGGTAATAACGCACCGTATCCTTCAGGACCTGGTATGGGATCAGGGATCACTAGTCAGCCACCATACTCTACAGGATCAGGTTACATGCCGGGACCAGCAAGTCAAGCACCATACCCCATAGCATCGATGCCCATGCCTGCACCTGTGCCAGTTGATATCGGTTTCACAGCTCCGGTAACGACAGAACCAAAATCGGCAAACCCTGGCTATCCACCAGGAGGATATGGCCAAGGGGCTCCTTATCCTGCGAATGGGAATCAGCAAGGACTTGTTTACCCAATGACGGCAGGTGAGAACAACCAATACATCCAGACGAGTCAGTATGTGCCAAACCAATACGGGCAGCAGCAACCGAACACTGTTTATGTTGTGCAAAAAGCACCTGAACAAAGTAACAGTACCGATGATGACTGCTGTCTTCTGGCCTGTTGTTTGGCATCCTGCTACTGTCTTTGCGAATGTATCAAAATTTGCGCTGCTGCTGATTCTTAATGGAAATGGAAACTAGCTGTGATTAGCAGCAGGTGAGAAATGACTCCGGATGAAAAGAAGATTTTTGGATTTTTTTATAGAGACTGATTCTCACATCTGTTACTTTTTCTACGATTATAGAAGGTCAAATGTTATAATGTACTCTATATACTTCGACTATCAAATGATGTGTCAATAATTTTCAACGAGAATGATCGTCGTCGTTGATTCGCAAAACCGCTTCATGGGATATTCAAGACTTGCATTAAACTTAGCGATTAAGAGAAGGAATTACTTAAACGAGGATTGAATTCGAAGAGGAGCGGAGATATGAGTTCCGGACGGTTTTATAATGAGACTATTCTCATCGGAAGCTTGCTAATGATCTAGGAAATAATCTCGAGCAGTTCAGATCGCGCTGCGCTTCCTATGCGTAATTAATGAAATTTATTGCTCACCACTTGGTACAGTACGCGAAACTGAAAAAATAGAAAAATCTCTGACTTTGAAATTTTTCACTGAACTCTTTACAAAATAGATAATTGATTTATTATATACTGTACGGTTGATCCATCATCATTGCTCACGATTTACTAAATGACTTTCGAATTATTTTTTGAGGTAAATTTTTGCATCGATTGAAATTTAGAAAAATCAAGCGAATACCGATGTGGTATTTGTTCGAAAATATTCGAATGATATCGTGAACTTATGTGTTAATTTGTATCGGTTCTTTGGGTTGCAAAATTTTTTGGAAGTGGAAATTACTTTACAATTTACGCTTATGAAATTATTTATATGTGTTAATATTAACAACATTATTGTTAACCATCGATCCTTATATCTATAAGTCATACATATGAATGGCCCTTCACCCTGTTAAGTCTAGGAAATGTCAAAACACGAAAAAAAATGATCGCCAACAATATCGTGCCAAATATATGTGATTGTTGTACAAAAAGAAAAAAAAGAAAAGAAAAGAAATTGATATTACTGTGCCTGAATGTGACCCTTATCGTATTGGAGTGGAAAATTAATATACCTGTTTATCATTTATTCTAGCAACGCTGACACGGAGTAAAGTGTTCATGTGGTGCATCATTGCGTTCGTGGCGCTTACGATGATCGTCCTCTTCGCAATTGTAACAAACATCGCCTCTTTTTATTTCAAATAACATTGCAATTCCACATCGTTCTCCAAATTATCTTATATATATAATATATTCGGGAAGATGGTAAACTGTACTACATACATGTATGTTCTCAATATGAGAATAGCTTATCATTTCCGCTGCATAACTGCGTTGCCTGGGTTTCGGAACTGGGTAATCAAAATGTGATAAAAATGACACCTCCATTCCTCCTACGTTACTGTCTCCTTAAAAATTCACCATTTCCTACCGTTTGAAGTCTCGTATGCTTTTTTTTCTCGATTTCAAGATCCAAACTACCTTGTACTTGAAATAATCGTAGATACGTTCAAATGATTGGAATGATGTCCGGTAAAAGGTTCTCCTGTTCCCCAATAGCCTGCAGGTAATAACAATCACTAAAATACATGATGGACGAGATTTTACTGCCTATAAGAAACTGAAAAAGTTTCCAAAACCGCATCGAAAAATCCGTCAATTCCAAATTCTGGCGGAATCAATCTATGGGCCTTTTTTTTCTACGTAGCCCTATGTCAATGAAATGATATAAACTTCCTGGTCTTGATAATTGAGGCCTGGTTCACAAGTAGAGCCCATTATTCAAGCGACGTTTTCAGATTGAGAATATTCCCCATATGGTCCATCGGTAACGCAGTTGTAAAAACCTATGCAGAATTATTTTGAGAATTTTTTGATTTACTTGCAGTAGATAACGCAGGTGCAATGGCGTTTTGTGAATAATAATTTTTACCTAGTCAGTTCTTTACGATATCCAGTTCGCATCTCAGACCGATGATCCAAGATCGATGATTAAATCTCTTGTCAATTATTATGGAAAATAATAATTAGTACAACTTAGTGTAATTTTGGCTGGTGGGGCGAAACTACGAGCCATTTCTCTGTGCTTATGTACATTTTTTTTTATAATTTCTGAATAAAGTATAAAAATAAAAGCTTCCACTACTTGATAAGCAGAATTACGTTCGTTTCATTAACCAATCCATTTCTCAATGAATTTAATTGAAAAGAAACCAATCGATTGCCCGATCGCTTTGTAGCAATCTTACTTCTTGTCAGGTAACTCAAAATACCCCAACATTACGAGCGAATGAAGAGAAAAAAATATTACTGAACTCTTTTCGGCTGATGTGGATATTTGCTTCTTGGATTTATCTGGTCCTTGAACACCTTTGTACGTTTCACACTGGGCACGAAGGGTTTGAACATGGGGTAGGAATGTTTTTCTGACAAAATTAGGGTAATCATTTACACATTTTTACCAAATTTTTAGTCGTTGAATTCTGAAGGTGCGGTTTATTTCGTAGCGCCCACCAGGAATTCGGCACTGGCCATAAACGTCATACTGGCAAGGTCTTGTTTCCCCACCAGAATCTTCCCAGTCTTAATAGTTGCTTACGCTTTCGTTAGTCGTAAATACGCGTTGGACTTGGAAAGAACGAATCGATCGATTAACTACTGCCTGCGACGGATTGAAAAAATTCCGTTGTCCTTCTCCTGGTATAACGCGTGACGATAATAACGTACGAGGAAATTTTCAGTCCAATCATATAAATTACAATCTAACCAAAAATTCGCTTCATTCGAGACATTCGAGCTGAATGAGTCCCGCGTAGTAACTGATATCGCTCATTCCGTTCGCCAATAGTTATATGCGAAAGTTCTTCACGGTTTGCGAGAAAAGGAGGGGCCAGTGTGATGGTAATGGCTTCTGTTTAGGTGCCAGTTGTCTGACTGGTATCGAACGATGTGTACCGACCACTGGTATACATGTGTATACTAATGGCACTTCTGTAGGTACTGCTGACAGTTTGGAAAACCTTTCCACATTTTCCATTCGGAAAGATAATCAGCAAATCCCGAGTCCTGAAGCAGCAGACATTTGCACCTAGGCCTTTGTGTCATATGTCTTATTATGTAGCCAAGAAATTTCACGATGATTTCGTATAATGAACTTGTCAAGTTTCATGTCTACCGATTGGAAGTAATATGGGTTTCTTTTTGTAGCGTCAGTATAGAGCAGTGACGTAATCGGGGTATTATTGTGTCTGTCGACGTTCTTATGTACCTACTGATTTCATGAATATAAGCGAGAGTATATTTTTCAGTTGACAAGTAGCCAGGGAAGTCTGATACCGAAGTTACCACCTGTTGCATCGGCAGTTACAATCCAGTCATGTATCCTTCAAAATCAAACGCCAACGCTGAAGCAGCCTTCGACGATGATTCCGAAACTTCGAAGCTTGCAGCGGTGAGCAAAGCCCTGAATTCCTAACCAAATCATTACCGAGACACTTAGACCATTTACCTAATCACCTAATGTTCATTTCCAGCGGTCCTTAGCCTCGGGTGAGAAACCTGGACCTCCAACAGACCCTCGTCATCAATCGTCACAGCCTTCGGCTCCTCTGCTGCCTTATTCCGATCCATCAGCACCAGACATGGAACCACCTTCTTACAGCTCGGTAGTGGCTCAGGATTCCACCGACTGGCGAAATCGGTCCAGCTCATTTTCTGGTGGAAGAAACACTACACAGCTCCATCCTCCAGCTTCACCTCATGTCAGTGGGGCAAAATCGTCATCTGATCTTGACAGACGAGCTCCTTATCCAATTGGACCCACGAATCACGCCTCGTCTCATGGATCCCTGGTGCATGCACATTATCCCACAGGTCCTGGTTCCAGTCCTCAGTTCCCAAGTAAGGCGCCGTATCCTACAGGACCTGGTTTTGGCTCTGGGGTAACCAGTGAGCAGCCATACCCTCAGAATTCTGGTCACACATCTGGACCAGCGAATCAAGCTCCGTACTCCGTGGGTTCGACGCCAATGCCAATGCCTGGACCTGCGAATGGAAATCGACCGATCGGTTTCGCAGTTCCGATCACGACAGAACCAAAATCCGAATCTTCCCTAGATGTCAGTGGTAATCGGCAAGGTGAGAACAGACAGTACGTGCCTAACCAATACGTCCAACAGCAGCCAAACGTTGTTTATGTGATACAAAAAGCCCCACAGCAACGAAATCGGCAATCCGACGACTGCGAGACGTGCGCATGTTGCGTAGCATGCTGCCTATGCATTTGCGAGTGCATCAATCTGTGTCATTCTTCTGACTCCTAGTGAAAACGAAAGGTTCTGTCATCACCGTACCAGGAATGGTGGTGAATGCAATGAAGATTTTTGGATTTTTATGAAGATCGGTTCTCACGATTTCCAAAATTTAACCAAAATTTATTTGCACGGCAGTTTGCACTTGAAATCTAGAAGCGGTTCGAATGTATGATTTGATTTCACCTAAATGTACCTCCGGTTTTATGATTGTATCTGATCCGTCAATAATAACAGTTTGTCATTTATTCTAGCAGAGCAGAGAAAGAAAAAAAAGTTCGTGCTGGCCATGGTTGCGTTCGTTGTCTGTACTTTGGTCGGCATCGTCGGAGTCATAAAAATCTCCAGATCTTTCAATAGTTAATAACATTCCGATCACAATATGGTTTTCCAAGTTATTTTACTAAATATATTCCATACACATAGTCGCTTGATGATCAATAAAGACAAAGTGTATTTTTTTACTCATTAAAAATGGTTCGTCATTGATTCAGAACATTAAAGAGAACCAAATCGAGAAAAAAGCTCCATTCCTTTTACTCTACTGATTTCGGAATAGTAGTCAATCATGTTTTATCGGTCAAACTCTGACCTACTAGCCACGAATATTTTGCATTTTATTTTTGACATAAGCGTCAGTGCTTTGGATCCTAAATCTTTGACAAAAAGACACGAAAAAGTAAGAGAGAGAGAGAGAGGTGGCATTAGCTGCGCAAAAGCTTTTTCATTGATTAAGCTGCGATTGCGTAGGCGAACCTTCAACATGCTCATTTCAATTTTGCAATATGAAAGCTTCAGTCAGAGAGGAGTACAGAGAGACGAAGAGGCAGGTGCCTGTACTCACGATGCTTTGAACTCAGGGTTTACCTGTCATCCAGAATTTCGAGAATCCATTTTTCAGGCAACGTATATACGTTCTGTTGATCATGGTTAAAAAAAAAAAAAAAAAAACCACGTGTAAATACCACACGCCAAAGCCGGTCGCGACCCATCACGCGACAAGCCAACCTATATGATACGCAGACGTTTTTCGCCGAATAAAGTTCGCCCTTAACCCAATTACCTAGATCACAGTACACGCACGTGATCTGACGATGATTAGCACTTCTGTTTTTGACAGAATCAGCGAAGCTCACGTACCTACGTCCGGTGAGGCTCTCGGTATAATTCTGGTGATTCCATATCACGTCAAAAAGACATGAAATATTGAATGGGCGTGATTTACAGGGAAGGCGCTGAAACTGAATCAGTAGGAGCTGAGCGGGAGCCGTAGCAATTGGACATTTTTATGAACCAGTGGAAAAGTTGATCCAAGACATCTGATCAAGTTTAATACCTGACGAAAAACACTAGCGAAGTACAAAACGTTCTCTTTGATCAAAAAACAAGCAGCAACGCCGGCTATTCATAGAAATTAGGTATTTTTCTAAACACTCCGGAGCGCAGGTATGTTTCGGGACGAATGTCGCAATGGGGTACAAAGTGCCGCAAGTTATTACGTCAGTCCTAGACGAATACTATTCAGAAATATCCGAAAACCAGAGGCCCCTCGGTCGGGGCGACGAATGGGCCCCGAAACCGAAGACTGCTGATGGTAAGAAACCTGCAAAATAGATTTCGAAATATTTCGCTCCACGATTCAGCAAGTATAAAATAAGCAGAGAATTTGCTTCCAGCAAACGACATGTTCCATGCAGTTCGTTTTCGGCTTCTGGCTTTCACTAAATTTCCAAAATTCAAGAGGATCGTTCACACCATACGGAAGATTTGAATGGCAGAATCACAAGCCAAGAAGCTTCAGGAGTATATCCTTTTCTGGAACTGCAGCTTTTCTTGCGCCCTAAAATAGTTCGGCACTGGAAGGTTAAACTACACGGTTGCATTTCCCCACCATAGGGTCCCTCAATAGTAGGTGGCCGAAATATTTACTAGTCGGAAAAACGCACTCGGCGTAGAAAGAGCGTCAAGCTGTTTCCACGCCGAAAAATAAATCATTAGTGTTCTATCTGTGACGTAGAAGATTACAGAAGGAATTGTTTTCTACCGTTTGGTACATCGCCATTGGAAGAAAGGTAAGTGAAAAAATTTCTGGTTTATATCAGTAGAAATAAAAACGGGAATAGAATAGGGCAGTCTTTATTGATCATCGGAGTCTAGACCTGAGACCTAAAGGATTTGATCGTCCTGTATAGATTCCATCATCTTCAAGATCATCCCTTGCTTTATAATAACTGAAAATTTGCATTAGCCACAGTAACAGGCATAAGTTCGCCGAGCCTTGAAGGGAGAACAAAGTCATCACGATATCAATGGCGTCTATTCAGGTCCTTCAGGGTCTGTGTAGTCCTAGCGATCAACGCATGCGCAGAATCGGATCTCCGGAAAACTCAGGCCCTATTTTTTTCCGATGGAACATTAGAAAGTAGCACCTCTTTATTCTGAATTCGTAATTTTCCCAAAATCACGACCTACTGGATTTCCAATTCGCTGCTATCCCGGAACTATCCTAATTCTCCAGCGCTTTTCCTACGGAATCTAGAATCTTCTATCCTTTGTCCAGTTTTCTGCCCTCCTGGGCCTGAAATTCTATACATCGCAGCCATGTTGGCTGCGCTATAATCTGCGTTATAAGCTGCGCATTCACAGGCCATGGAAATAAGGGTCTATGCATTTCATATGGCGGTGACGTAGCCGTGGTCCTTTAGAAAAACCGGATATTTTTCAAGAAGTGATGAGTTATCATCAGTCAACCCAGACTCGACTCTAAAAGTTTATGTTTCAAATACTGCATTAGATATGGAAAAGACACTGTTTTCCAGTGAAAAAGTCACGATATGTGTTCCTGATCTTATTATCGCAGCGTTATTCGTTCCGTTATTATGATCTAGCTGATCAGTTTTTACCGATTTCACATCATAACATGCAATGAGAGTATATTTTTCAGTTGACGAATAGCCAGACAAATTTGCCAGTCGTCAATTGACGTTGCCACCTGTTGCACCGCTATAAGCTATAACAACCCAGTGATGTATCCTTCAAAGCAAAATGCGAATGCTACACCGTCCAAAAAGGATTCGAACACTTCGAAGTACACAACGGTGAGAAAAACCCTCTGATAAATTCCTTGCGCAATTATTTATCCAGAAAAATATCAAGAGTCGTTTATACTTTCAGCCGTACAAACCTTTGGAGGAAACAGGTGGACCCTTCAATTTCCAAATGACAAATCCTGCGGTTCCTCTGCTGCCTTCCAATCCTTATAATAATCAAGCAGGACGTGACATGGAACCGCCTTCTTACACCTTGGCTGTTGCTCAGGATTCTAATCAATGGACAAATCGGTTTGGTTCATTTTCTGGTCCCAATAATCAACCGCCATGGACTCCAGGATATGCACCATATCCAACAGGACCTGTCTACGCTCCTGGATTTGCAGGTAACGTGCCGTTTGCCGGGTTTGGTTACATACCTAGGCCAGGGAACCAAGCACCAGTCGATACAGGTAAACAAACTGGCTTCATGGCCCCCGTTACCATAGAACCGAAATCTGTGAGCCCCGGCTACCTGCCCGGAGAATTCCAGGGAAAAGTTGTGATGCAAGGTACTCCTTATTCTGTGAATGGGAATCAGCAAGGATTGATCTACCCCACGACGGTAGGTGAGACAAAAATGTACATTCAGACGGATAAGACAGTACCGAATGAATACGGAAACAAGCAACCGAACACTACTCATGGTGGACATAAGAACGGCGATAAGGATGGCAAATCTAATGACGACTCTTGCTGCTCTTGGATTAAATGTTGTTTGGGATTCTGCAACTGCGTTGACGGATGCCTAACCATTCTTATCGCTGTCTGTGGCAAGTGATCAGCAACAAGAAATTAACCCGAATAAAATGAAGATTTTGGTTTTTTTTCTGACTGATTTTTCAGTTCATTACTTTTTTTTCGATATAGAAATTATTTTATTAGTGTGTAGGTACTTTGTCGATAATATCATTTCAACCATAATCCGTCTCCTTTTGATGAAATTAAATGAGGATTCAATTCATCGTCAGAAAGGATCAGAAATATTTATCGCAAATTTCCTCACAGTGATCTCGCCAGTGATCTACTAAAATAATTCCGAGGATTACAGATCACGCTGTATAATTCATAGATAATAATGGAAATTTATTCCCCCATTAGTTCATAGAGTACTTGAAACTACCAAAACGAAGTGACGTTATTCAAAAACTTCTGAATCATTTTTTATTTCGAGAATGGATCATGGAGTGAAATGAAATTTAGTATTAGTCTGGAACAAATTTGAGGGTTCTTTCAACTCATCTAATACTTGTAAACCGAATGGTTTGGGTTTAAAAATTTCTAGAAACTATAGAAATAAGTCTACTATTAAAGTTCGTGAAGTTAATTAGATTTCTTGATCATAAAACGCAATTACTAACCACCTATTGACTGTAACCTAAAAAATTTCAGGACCATTGAGCCCGTTCAAGTTTCTTCATAGGTTTAATGTGCAATCTTGTGTTTCGCTATGTGACAAAATATGTTCATAGTGTCGAATTGCGAATCGAGCAATAATTTCACAGAGGATTTTGTATCGTGAGTTCCGCGGACATCCAAAGACTCTTTTGGATGTTTGCCTACACTCGTGTTTCGGTAATGCACTGCAATTTTACAGGTTATATCAAGTACAAAGTGTGAAACAGTAGTCGGGCATTGGGCAGGAAGCCAAGCCGTCGGTTAGATATACATTTGGTGTAAAGCGAGTTGCCTATCCATCGGAGTGGATTTGACGAGTCAATTGATTTCGTTTTCGGATATATAGGAAATAACCAGAAGTGCTATAGCCTCGTTCCAAATCAATGAAATCGAATGAATCACATCAAGGGTGATAAAAATTCTCAGATAATCTCAACTGGAATCTTTAGTATCTGATATAGCTCTAAGTTTTTAGTACCTACATCGGTTACTTTTGGCAGGATAAGGCGTAGAATTAACGACCTGGTGATTTTTGTCATTTTGAACTAACCATGGTATAATAAAAAAAAAAACAAAAAAAAAACGAAAAAAAAAAAAAACAATTACGTATAAGAAAGAGAGATCGAGAAGAAAATTTGATTTGGCCAACCCTGTTTCGACCCTCCCGCACATCTCATCCCTGTCTTCTATCTCGGTCCCCATCCAATCCTGCTTACCTTTTACCCCCTAACGATCTTTTTTATATTTCCCGTTAGCCGCCTTTATTTAATTTCTAGCTTCTCCGAAGAACCGAGTTCCGCCCAGACAACGATAAGCTTATATCGTTAGAACTGAAGAAGCGAGTCAATATCAGGTTTGCGAAATAAAATTCCCGTTCGCTATTTCATAAATTTTGATAATTTTTTAGTTTTCCAACTATACGTCGGTCCAAAATCGCACTACATCGATTTCTGGAACGAATTCGGTTCTGAAAGAAAAAAAAAAAAAAAAAGAATAATAAAAACTAGATTGAATTAGAACGAAATGAATTCCAGGTAAGTCAAACGTCTGGAGAAAAAGGGCTCTTTTACTTCGATATTTGCGGTTGATTTTTGCTGAACTTTAGCTAGCCGTAAAGGGCGAAGGGTGGTAGTGCGTTGGTAGTAGGCGATGCCCTCGACTCCTGGGGTGATTTCGAGCAGACCTAGACGGGGGTGGTTGTGTTCAGTTCCCGTCACCGGGGAAATTACTGGTTGAGACAACACGTACTCTCGTCGGCTTTTGTGTATCCAACTAAAGGGTCTTTCGCATCGCGAGAGTCAAGCTGTAGCAATTCATCTTCAATTAAGCCCACGCCGTTCGTTTCGCTATGGCTTACGCTCGGTCACCGATTTATTACCAGTTCAGGTTTTAATTCGATGTCGTACGTCCGAAAGTTAACCCTCCCCCATTTCTAACGGCTTGGAATCACGATCGACAATTATTATTATTAACTACCCTCGGTAAATCCTTTTGAAACGCACGGAAAATATCCTGAAGAAATTGGGGCGGGATTAAGGTTGCGAATTCCAAAAGATCCAAATTTATTTGAAACGTGATTCTGAGTTTCTAGGAACGTTAAGAGTTCAGGAGTTGGAAATTCCAAAAGGTCGAAATGCAGACAGCTCAAAGATCCAAAAGTTGAAAATTCAGAAAGTCCAAAAATCCGCAAATTCAAGGGAAGCTCGTGACAAAGTTTGGGAATTTTGAACCTTCGGCGTTTTTCCATTCGAGTTTTTCAAGTTAGACTTTTGGTAAAATAATCTTTCGAAAAACTCTGAGTCGTTAGTATAAAAAATTCGGAATTTTGACCCTTTGCAGCTTTAGAAATTCGGAGTTTCAATCCCCACCCCAAGGAATCCGTCGCATTTCAACCTGCAGCATTTCGCATTGTGCAACGAGAATTTGACTGCTGAAGTTACCGAAGCAAAATACTTGACAATTAAAACGTTGCGCAGTGCTCTGCAGGTCGTTAGGATCCGTTAGTTACTTTCTAAATGCAGTTAATTAAGTCACAAGCCCGCAGGCACGTGAGGAACGGGAATAAAGTGGTTGATTAAAAATACAAAATTCATGTAGCTTCCAAAGTCTGAAGCGTTGACAAATACCCACACACACACACACACACACACATACCTGCTTAGGTGTGTAGAAAATATATACACACACTGTTACCGTATCCACGTTGCAGGTAAAGTAGGTATAAGTAAGGAAGAAGCGCGGCCTGAGTGAATGAAGGGGGTTGCAGAGTTTGGCTGGGACACAGGGGTGGGTATTTGTCGACGGATGGCGGCAGTTAATTACTTTACATGAGAGGCGCTCCCAACCCTTTTGCTACTTCAGACGCCGTTAATACGAAGCCCGTCGGGGCAACGGTAGTACCTCGACCGCACCACCTGTAAGAGCTTCCAAGCTTTAATCTACATTCCGGGACGTTCAGAATTTTCACCCTGCCCCGGCTGCAGCCACCTTCTGAAATTTATTTTACGAGCAAAACGATATTCAGCTACCTAAGGTAGGTAAATACATACATACGCGACACCCCCGAGTGACATTCGTCCAACATTGCCAAAACCCTACTGAATCTCGTCAAATGTCGGATGATATAAATTACATTTGTTGAAATTTTTCACTATCTCATTTTGGCATTGTTCAGAATCCATAATACTTCACCCTAGGCTTGAAAATTATATGAAAAATGCTGCAACTATTCATCTTGTGCCTCAGACATCTTGTTTTAAGGACATTCAGGTTTCAGGGTACAGTGTTTTTAGTATCAGAGTAGAGATTCGGTCTTCTCGTCCTTCGAAACCATTAGGAATCTACCTTTTGACAAAATCTCGATTGCCAATACTGACGGAATATCAATTTCCGATTATTCTGGTCATCCGATCTTTGATCTAGAACTAGCAATTCTTGGTCACAGTGTTTTCATCACCTCCCTGACACATGAATGTCCTGAAACTATGATGCAGACCCATAAGAAGCATTTTGAAATTATTTTGTACTATTACTGAGCACCGGCGACCAACCCCTTGATTTTTTATACTATCTTCAATGCCGACGCGGACGTGAGATGTTTTGAGGTTTCAATGGCACTAACATGATGTATACTCACCACTGATTCGAATTAAAAAGAAAAAAACAAAAATACAATACTTTCGATTCCAGTAGGGCTGAGAGCCTGATGTTTGTAGTTTTCTGTGCGAGACGAATGGTAGGTATAGGAGAAACGATTTGAGAATGTAGAAAGGTATATAATGGGTGGATTCTATAAGGGTGTGGAAAGGCGAGAATCGTGAGTAAAAGTGCAACACCGTGGATATTTTATGAGGAGCGAAGAAGCAGCACACGGTGCACAATCACGCTAATGCCTCCCAGACTCACTTTCCACTTTATTCCCTTATTCCTTTTTTGCCAAATAAATAAGCCGCTATCGTACCTCTTGCCTCGAGGTAGTCTATTTATGTTCCTCTTATCTGGCTTTAGGAGAAAATACCTTCGTCTTATATTGCTCCGATGGCTCTCCGCAATAGAAATCGAACTTGAAAAATCCGGAGTTAATGAACCTCAAGGAACGAGTTTCTTCGAAATTGAAAAAAAAATTTAAAAAAATAAAATAAAATTACCAAAATCAATTGCCTAGCTGCTTGATTGGCTTAGCGGACTGAAACTAATCACGTTCTCAGGTAGGTACGTATTAGGAGTTGGTGTCGAACTGTCTGGCACCGGGTGGGTGCGGTTTTCCTCGACACAATACAATTACTAGTTCGCAAACCAAAATTGTTAATTCTCGCGGTTATGTAACGAGAATAATCCGACTTGACCCAAAGGCTAATTAATAACGCTTGTTTCGTGGCACCCAAGTCCTACAGGGTTTGGTCCCACGCAGCCAAGCATCGACAAAGGCGACCCTCAAACCAAACCAGCCGATATTCATCCTCTTCCAGTGTTCACCGTTCACGACTGTCTGGGCAGATTACACATAGAGACTTGATTTACCTCGTCAAATTCAACTATATACGGGGCTTTATAGAAACATTTGAATTACCAACCCATATACCAAACCAGACCAGACCAGACTCCAGGATTCACCACGGGCTTGAACCTTTATCGAGAATTCACACATTCTGCACTGGCCGCCACAAACCCCTACAGGGGTTTGTTCGAGTGGTTGAAAAGCCGGACGTGATAATTATAACAGCCTCAACTACGATATTCGTTAGCAATCGTGAGATGAGTTTACATCCCTTAGATCAATTGCTTTTGAATATGAAAAATATGGAGAGATAAATATATACAATACACGAGTGTGTCTATTCAAAATCAAACAAAGAGCAATACCTTTCAGCCATATACATATACCCTTGACCATACATCAAAATCGCTTGGGGAAAAGCTCCTTTTGCAGGAGAATTTCGACAATACATCATTCATAGGAATAAGGAATCTCGTATCGGTTCTTGATCCTTTCGGCTAAAGGATTCTGGTCTCGTACGTAGGCGTCCTTATGTCTGGTAACGTGGTATGGTGTTTCGATCTGAGGAATGGTTTCCCTTCAGCTGTGCCTCTGGGTGTCTTCTTCCTATCGCCATATCCTCACCTCTGTTTATTGTTATGCGGTATTTATGCATGAGCCCATTGTAGAGCAATCCTTTCAAAAGGATCCGAAGACTGAGAGTGGTGCCATCGAAGGGTGTAGCGCACGTTATTGGGGTAAAAGAAACGGGAATCGATCTATCTACTACCCCCAATCCTTATACCAGCACCACCAGGATACTTTCATTCTCCGGGTCATGGCGGTGCATGGGATTCCCGATCCGATACCATTCGATTCGATTTCATTCGATACGACTCGATTTGCCTAAGGAACCATTTTCAAAGTGCCGATTACATTTTACGACCCTTACCGTATAGCTGTTTTCTACCCCTCCTTGGCTACGTGACGTCGATACTGTATTGGTAATCGCTATTAGCTACGCGTACGCCTTTGCCTTTTGTTTCGGAAGAAAATTACCAAGTTTTACCTTTCCATCACACATAGTGCCTAAGTTTCTCTATATCGTGGCATTTTCGAGCGGATACTTAAGTTCTGCAAGAAACTACCCCATTTGTCGAGAAAGTCCAGAATTTCAACGCTTGGCTAATCACTAGCCAGGCACGAAACGTTTGCCATCCTACACAGCGTGAAAAGGTTTATCTTATGGGCCTGGCCCTGCAGAAGCTGTTAAGCTCCGCAACGGGCTTTTGCTACCAGAGGAAATCGCTCAGCCATCCGAGAAATTTGCCGTTTAGCGGCATTGTGTGATAACCTCGTCCACGGTGCCTACGGCCCCAGCAATTTTCGATCGATAAATGGATTCCGTAGACTCTATGCTTTTCGGACGTTCCTCTGATGTGATCAAGGGAAGACCAGGGGCGAATTGTTTTAGCTGGAAAATGTATTTAAAAAAATTTTCATTCTAGTCAGGGGGTTCGTTTGGCCCCCTGAATTACCCCCTCGCGTTAAACGATGTCTATCTTCAATGGCTGGAAACTATTACAATCAGGAAACGCGGATAGCAGAATAGTTGGATAAGGCCATTCCCCGTAGCGTTGATGTCTTATTGGTACGTTATCTCACCAATTGGATGATAGTTTCTAGTTAGGTTCTCCGATAGAGAGTATATAGACACCGCAGGCGATTTCCGTTCTTGAGTAAAGTCAGATTCAGAGATGGTAGGTAGGTATAATATACCAGTGAAGGTTCGATCTTCCATCATCAACCTGAGCACAACCTTCTTAGAAGTCAATTAGTATGCCGAACGGATATATGGTGCTACGATTAAACGCTACTTGATGACAATTTAGGACAGGTAATTACCGATTTCAATCACTAACTGATATATTCCTAACCCCAATCCCAATACCCTTCGTCAACGAGATACTCCAACGGAAATATTCTAACACCGTCACCCACGCAGGTTAACATCTCCTAAATAGTTCCAAACCAGATCAGTTGTGTTCCACCAAATTTATCCTACAAATTTTAGCTATTTCCAAAGAAAACGACAGAGGTAGGCATATTATTTCACCAAAAGTGAGAAGTTGAAGAAGTTGGTATGCACCTGGAAAACCTTGAAAAGTCAGAGAATCTTGGATTCCAGAAACGGTAGCAACCCTGATACTCCAAGATACGATATGAACCTTGATTTTGGACTTTCTTCATTTTTTTGAACGGCGAGAAATTTGTTTTACGAAGTCCACTTGATATTTCAGTGATAAAATAAATAGGTACTGTAAAAAGGAGGATCTGACTGAACGAATGGCTTGTCGGAACGGTTTATCGCGAATATTCAACGCTTTTTACGCAAGATGAAGGCGCGTCGTCGTTGTCATCTATCGGTAAAGTCCCATGGGATACGATAGAGTAAAGAGATGAGAAACGCAGTGCTGGAAATGCAGTCGTGACAGTAGAGGAAAATGTTCTTCGTTGTACGTTCGCGTTGAAAAAAAATAAAAATAAAAAGACTAAGAAAACGAGCATAAAAAAAGCAAAGCAAAGCAAAGGAAAAAAAAAAAAAAAAAAAAGAAGGAAATCTTCAAATAAAATGAAAAAGAATCCATAAAAGTAAGGAGAAAGGAAATGCGAAGATAAGAGGAGAGCGTATAACTGCATCTCTAGACGTATTGAATATTCAAAACTTTCCTGCTGGTATTGGATGTAAAAGTTTCCCAGTATCTTGTCAGCCCACCCCCATATATCCATATACGTATATAGAGTTGTTGGTCGCAGTTCGCTGCATCTTTCGGTTCTTTTCGGTCCATGAAAATCTTTTTCCTCATCTATCCAGCTACACCCTTCAACGATCCCTGTGCATGGTAGGTATAGTGAATTTCCTGGTAAAGCAAGGGTATCAGTAATACGTATTGTATATGTACCTACATACCCACCTGCGTGAAATGTGAATATTTACTCCCTTGCATGGTGAATCTATAGCGTCCCTTGGTGTACTATACACCTATCTTTCTACACCCTATACCTATATATGGGGGTATCCTGTTTTCCTGAGAATAGAACACGGATCGAAGTGCTTCCGTTGGTATCCAACCAAGCTGGGAGTAGTGCAGACAGGTAGGTATTCTGAAACTTCCATATTGTTTCGTGCGTCCTGAGCAAAGATAAAATCCGTAGTAACGTATGAGAATATTGTTTTGCCTCGGTTTCTGTCGCTGAAAGAAGAATGAAAAAAATTGAGAAATAGGGGAGGAATATAGGGGTTGAAATTGCGGTACGTTATTTCTTAGTCACGAATTGCTTGAATCTTTGTAAAAAGCCTGAATTTCTCTGCTTCTCCTTTCATATTATATATATATATACTTTCATCGATATCTTGATAGAAGAAGCAAAAAAAGTTACAGTTTACATACACTCTGAGTTTCGTACCTATACGCGTCTGGGCCAGAGGCTTTTTACTCTATAGCTCTCATTGAAATTGACAGAGATATTTGAAAAACTGTATGTCTCTTGAAAAATTCCATTCTGGTTGATTGCCTCTTTAATTCCGTTCGTTTTTCCACAGAGATATATATTTTTTTCCAATTGGGAGATCGGTTTTTTGAACCCGTACCTACTCCAGGGTAGATACCAACGTGGACGAGAGGTGCACCAATATTTGTTTCCAATTTCAAATATTCTGTCATTTTAAAGGCAAATCTAAAATTCCAAGAACCAAGTTCGAGATTATCGCTCTGGCAAATATTATATACCCTGGTAAAGTTATTGGGCGGGTTCATTCAGCCACAAATGGTCGAATCGTATCAATATTGTTCTTCGCAGTTGCTAGCCCTGGCCCTCGTGGTGAGAACCACTTTTCGAGAAATTGTAAGGCAAGGTAAGGCTCTAGTCTCTCACCCCATGAAAGCGCCACGTACCGCTTGCTGGCAATGCCATGCCTGACTATATACGGAGCCAGCCTCCTTGCTTTTCCAGCCCCAAACCACCCTCGTGCAAACTAGCTCTTGAGTCAAGTGCATCGACCCTTTCCTTCCCTTCCTGGTGCCGCACGTACATCCCAAATATCAATACACCCCCCAGCCAGCTTTGACGATTTTCAAACCATCTCTGCTATTGGCAGGATGATGGCCAAAAAGCAACCCTGGAGCAATGTGAAAAATGATCAAGGTAAGGCGAGAGAGAAGATTTGGAGACTATTTTTAGGGAATCAAAACCAACGGATGTGGTTGGA
The DNA here is from genome assembly GCA_963989295.1 of Ametastegia equiseti. NCBI lineage: Eukaryota > Metazoa > Arthropoda > Insecta > Hymenoptera > Tenthredinidae > Ametastegia > Ametastegia equiseti. The sequence goes on from OZ022394.1 coordinate 2,405,432, forward strand.
TGAAGTTCCAAAAGTTCTGATCAGTCAAAATTTGGAATGTATTTGAGATGGGATTCTGAGTTTCTAGAAACGTTAGAGTTCAGAAGTTGGAAATTCCGAAAGGTCGAAATGCAGACGGCTCAAAGATCCGAAATTTGAAAACTCAGAAAGTCCAAAAATCGGCAAATTTAATGGAAGCTCGTGAAAAAGCTGTGAAATAAACGACGTTGCATCTCGTCAATTCCGAGATTCGAAGTTTTGACCTTTCGGATCTTTAGCTTTCGGAATTTTGAACCTTTGGTGTTTTTCCATTCGGAGTTTTTCAATTTCGAAAAACTGTGACTCGGTAATATAAAAAATACGGAATTATGACCTTTCGAAGCTTTCGAAATTCAGAATTTCAATCCCACTCCGTTGGATCGGAAATGCTAATGTAAATTCCACAGAGTCTGTTCTGACGAATGCAAGTGATTGTTGGAAAAGTTCTACTCGATTGGTAGAGCTTTTTGAAGGTTCTAAGGATCGAAATCGCCACTTTCATCTCATCTCGTGACATTTCTTTGATGTGTATTCCCAACGTCCGTTACTTTCTACAGACGCACGTGTGCATTTAGAAAGGAATGTATGTATGTACATCAGAGAGTGGCAAAAGGAGTTTATCGTAGGTGGAGTATGGATGTGTACATACATGTTTGTATATCTGTAGATTGACGCTTTTGAGGGAGGGATTGAAAGTAAGATGAGAGTTCAGGGATGAGCCTGGGCGTCGGTTGGGCTGTGGGCCCATCATAACTCTTCTGAGAATTTGATGCCTATGGTATATACATATAAGGCGTTGCGCCCTCATCTCCAAGCCTTACTTTTTCCATCCCTCAATTTTCCGCGTTAAGGCAGCAACGCGCAAAATACGATAAACTCAACGGATTCAAACGTGAGTGACAACGTGGAAAAATATTTACCCTACGAAGCGGGATTTTCGAGGTAGGATTCTCAACGGATCCACACAGCGTTTTCGTCCTGCCCCAAGTCAACTCCCCCCCCTGCTCATATCTAAAGGCCAACTCACCCTCGACTCGTTTATTCGAAGATCCTCATATTTACATAAATCAGCTATGCAATCTCCTTTTATATTTTTCAAAATACCCAAACTAGGTGTAGGCGACAACCTTTCGTGTACACAAACCGATAAGCACTGGACTAAACGAACTCCTGCTGCTGCCCCCATCAATTTCCAACCCATTATCCAAATAGTCAGAATCCAGAAATGATCCTGCAGATCCTGAGGATCCTTCCTCGATTGACACCTTTCAAAAATTCTTCCCTTATCCTTTTCGACCCTAAAACTACTGTTTGATGTTATTTTTTTTCAATTTACATCAACGTTTTTTCTCACGTACCGATTCGATGGAGCTTTTTTTTCTCCCGAAGCTTGGAGACGAGCTTTTTTATTTAGTACCTATACAATTCATCTAGTTTGTTTTTCCGCAAAGTACATCGCGTTAAGAGATACGGGGTTGACGGGCGGGTAATTGTCTTGTTTTTCAAACAGTCCAGGGGAAAGTTACAGTTGCAGTAACAGTTACGATTGCAGTTCTAGCCTGCAGTGTATTCAAGCTTGCGAGGTAAACTATAAGCTTGGGTTGTGTCTGCAGGGTAGTTTCACCCTTGCAACGCACTAGCAATAAAAAGAAAATGTTCATAAGTCGCCTTGGATAAATTTTCCCTAGAAAATGTGAATTTTAATAATATACATACCAACTATATATACCCTCGGTGCCGCAACTGGATCCCATAGTTTTTGCAATGCTAAAATCCGTTCGGGGTAGGTAGGTATGGGGTATAATTAAATCCCAACTGAGTCGAGTGTTTTATAATTATTCGCACGGCAATTTGTTAACGGGCGAGTTATTCCATCGGGAAAATGGTTATCGCCAACCTTTCGGTCAGGTTATAACACAAATTTTTATTTTTTATTTTCACTCAATTTCTATAAAATTTACGGTAAATATTAGTCACGCGTTAATTAGACAGAAAACACAATCCGTGGATTGGAATTATCATTTCTGTAAAATACTCTCGCGCTTTCCGGTTCTGAGTTAATTTTACATACGTGCAAAATTATTATTCCGCTACTTCTATTATATTATTATATATATATATATATATATATACGTATATGTGTATAATTTGCGATTCAATTCATAGCTTGACTGCGCTGAATCAATATTTGGCAACTTTAAACTCTCAGCTGGTATTCTGGTGCAGTAAATTTTTTCAATGCTTGAAATTTCAAAGCCATTTTACTCCCTCGATCGAGAGATATTGATTGGAATGTATCAATCAATCATCAATCAATCAGTGAACGCCGGACGAACATCGGGTTGTAAAATTCGTTGAATCATTATTATTAAATTCTGGGGCTAATACGTACATGTATGTACGATTTTACCCTACCTGCCTATACTAATACCTACTATACCTGGCGTAGGAATATATACGTATAGGTAAAATAATTAATTGAATGTAATCTGTGAGCACAGGTATACACAAATTGTTTTGAGCACGCGATGTGACCGACCCAGGTCGCCTCCCTGCAGCTGATTAATTACAGTAATTTTTCATGCCATGGTTGGTTTTTTCTTTTTTATTTTCTTTTTCTTTTTTTTTTGCCTCAGTTAGCTCGAATACCGCTGATATATCCTGAAGATATTTAGCGCTTCTGGAATTTCCCTTTCAAAAATTATAAAATCCCTAGAGTTCATCTTCCAAAAATAACAGCACCATTTTTTAGTCGAAAATATCTATTATATACCAGTCTCGCGAATCGCCTATATACATAGATATAATATAATTTATTTTCATTCCAACCGCACAGTTTGTTATGATGCGGTTTTGTACCTATACCAAGCAGTTTCAAACGAGTAAAACTTGCTAAACTTTTACTCGTCCGGAGTTTGATGAGGCGTAAAGCCAGAATAACAACTGGGATTATTTTTTCTCGATATCTTTCAGTTTACTGGCAGACTGGAAAATATTCTCTGTTATTATTTTCTGCGGAGTCCAGTGCATTGTGAGTTTTCATTTTTTTGGAAACTATAATGCAATTTCCGGGGGGTAAGTTATCGTAATACGCGATATATTTAAAAAAATCGTTTCGATCCTGCGGGGGTAAAAAATTTTAATGAATACTTAGGGGTCGATTTATTATAATATAGGTAAAGTTAATCAATGTAGCTTATGTTGACACATCAGTATTTCGACCAGAGAGCTTGCGACCCGCGCAACTGAAACCGGCGTAAACGTTGGACGTGGTAATTACGGAGTTAGACCTCCGGGCGACGCCAGACACAACATTATTCTCGGGGTTGTGTAGATGTTAGGTAAACGTGGGTGCCGGTACCTGCGTGTTAACATAATGCATTGCAGCGTCGCGACGGTTTGACACCCCCAAATAAGCTGCAAACCATGCGCATTGGACTCTCGTGATGACGAAAAATCGCAATCTCAAGAGAGAAAAAAAAAAAGCTTTCTGCAACAAACATGGAAATCCAATTTTTTGTTTTTTCTTCTCATACCCTAAATCGAATTTGAGGTTATAAAAATTTGCCAGGATCCATTATAAGGGGTGGAAAAAATTCGTCACTCGGGTATTGCATTAGTTTTCGTTGTCAGGACGATCGTATAGAACTCGCTCTCCATTGGTGTGGTCGACGTCAAGGACTCCCGCAGTCTTTGTATTTACACCACGGGTATCCCTCCGGCCATTTTCCCAATTAAGCTCGACTCCCCGGCGATCCCTTGAAGGACAACCCTTGAGTAGGCGGAAACATATATTGAATAAGACTGCGCTGTACCTACACGTGTAGTATATATAGTATAGAGAATCCTGCGTGTGTGAAGCCTTTTTGTGACGTCATAGGTTAGTCCGACTACTAACACTGCGCACTCTGGACTTTTGCAAGGCTATATGTATATAGTATACTATACGGGGTTGGTTTGGTCAACGTCGTCCTTGCCATGGCCATCGGTCGGTCACTCCATTACGAAATGCCACAGGACCCACGTCACCAGTTTCCCTTTGCGAACCGATTTGCCATCCTCTCTCTCTCTCTCTCTTCTCGCATCATTCCCCCAGTCCTATCCGTATTATAATTACATCAGTCCTGACTGTCCTTCCCCAGGATGTTGGTGTAGATCTATACCTATACTCGAGTCCTTTTGGCACCCCCCCAGTTACCATCGGTCTCCTATTCCGCTCATGGAAAATAACCTACCGATCTTTATTCAATAAACGTTTAAAGAGCATAGTACCAGCTGGGATCTTTAGGGGAGGTATATACTGACATTGAATGCTGAGAAAATAAAATTGTTATTAATGAATGAGAGAGAGAGAAGAGATTTTAATCAAATAAAATATTGTCAGATGATGAAAGGATGCTCGGTTATCATGATCTGGATATGGAAAGCACTCCTTTCACTTCTGGCAATAATTGGCACAGATGATGTTTTCAAGAAGATTTCAGATTGGTTTTGTTCGTGGTTTACTTGAAGGGTTGTTCCAAACCCTGTTCGATATCTCATTGCACTTCCAAGTGCTATGAAAATTTCTCTGAAGTATTAACGTCCTGTAAGTTTGTTCAAAACTAAATTATCCACTTGTCACCGTTTCTCATTCAAATTTTGATCTCAGGATGACATATTGTATATTAGGTTTAAACGCCACCCACAAAGGACTCCAATTTCCAATCTCCTTTCCTCAGTTTTCTCCCAAACAGTTGGACTCAAACTAGAGGAGAAATTCTCCGTGTGAGATTTTCTTACAGGACTTCTGAGGTCCTAGTTGGTATGCAAGTGCAGCGGGTAAATGTGTAAAGAGAAAATGAATAAGGGTTGAAGGAGAATTTCGATCAGGTTACCAAGAGGGGGTTAGTTACCCGAGTCCTCGCGAATTATCGACTGAAGTAATTCCGTAGATTTGAAACAATGCGGTGGCTCATATACGGAGACAATATCCTTCGGTTCTTCGGCGTTGTGGGTAATGAAATTAAAGGAACGCGGGACCCGTTCTGAAACTAAGTTTGACAATAAATTCAGTCGAAGTGAATCACAGATGGCTCATTGTTTACCGATGTAAAGTATTCGCTGATGGCGACAGGCAGTCGAGCTGAAACGGTGCTCCTGAATCTGACGAGGTTTTCGTCCTGTTTGTGTTAGTCCAAGATATACTCTGTGAACCGCAATGCCCCAGCCAGGTTCTTCTCTATTCGATGGAAATTGTGAACTCGATTACCAAGAGGACAATAAAACTGAATAATTTAATAAGGTCTATTCTGGGCCGAAGACCCTATTGTCATTTCCTGTACATCCTGGTGTTTTTCACCCCATTCTACTCAGGGCGTATCAGGACGTGGATGTTTTCATTATATTTTCCAAGTTCCTTAAGGAGCTTCGTTTGATTTCAACCTTCCCCCAGTAGTCGTAGGTAGAGCTATTTTTTTCTTTTTTTTTTTTCCTTCTCTCATTTTTCTCTATTACGCCTGATTACAATTTTCCTGAGTAGTTCGCTGCGAAGTGAATATTTTATCTACCTTGGCTTGTTATTTTCTTATTCATTACGCCTCGCTCCTGTCTTTATTTCTGATTATAAAAATGGAATATTCTTCCATCCACCATCGCGTGATGCACTTCTGCGTCTTATCCACTTCGTCTGACTCGTTATACTATCCGAGGGAACAGACTTTCGAGTTACATGTTTCAAGCAGCTCTGTACTCGTAACATCCTTTCTCTAAAACCACGTGCATACGTGCTTGCATGCACCTTCAGTATCACTTGCATCATTCCAGAAATCGAAAAAGCACCGAGTGGAAAGTTTCTATTCACATTTCAGGATGGAATGACAGAAGCTCAATGATTATTATAGTCTATAAAGTAAAGTGCGAAGAAATGGGTATTGGATTGACATGATTTTGTGAATATCGATCAAATTGAGTTTCGAACCTTGAGACATTGGAGGATGAGAATCCTTAGCAAAATCGCACGACATATGGTTCAGGTGTGACGAAAACGGTGATTGAAAAACTGTAGAAAGAGTTCGATTGAAAAAAGTTTTGGGGAACTACAACTTTTGAAAATATGTCAAAGTGTCAATCGGTTAGATTTCGAATCAGACAGGGTGAGAATATTCCTGACGATTTTTTGTAAAGCTGGGGGAGGTCTGATCGCGCGATGTTAAGTTGCGAGAATAAAAGGAAAATATATTTCCAACGAGCTTTTTGGACGCGGTGGAAAGTACAGGGTTGGAGATTATGCTGAAAAATGACTCTCGAGATTGCCTCTTATATTTCTAATGCTTTATGCTAATTACCACTGGGAACGGGTACACCGGGCTTCCTTACATTCGTCATGGAACCCGTAACCCGGCTATGTATTCAGAGAAAATCTTCCTGCCCAATTTCATCTTGGATAAATGGAGAATTGGAGAAATGACAGGGACTTAAAATGTTCTAGTTTAAATTCGCCCCTAGCCGATTACCTCAGGCGTAGCCCTAAAATGCAAGAAGAGATTGCGATATTACGTTTGATTAATTTCGATAATTATACCTACACTGCAGGTAATGCTTGGATATATCATTCGCTTTGGTGAAATAACATTTCCCAAATAAGGGTTGTCTGAGCTTGCAGCCCAAGAGAAAAAGCGAAAAGTTCAAATCGTGGAAAAATAAATACAAACAATTTTTATATAAAATATTAGTCATCGAGTGGCCATGTGAAGCACAAGCTTCTCTCTCGGAGCTTATGGGCTATCACATTTCATCGAGATTTTAGTAAACCGAACCAGCCAGTATCACGGCGGCTTATCCGGCTTATTATACGTCTAAATGCTCCTGTAGTGCACACAGTAAAGTCACAGTGATCGCCTGATGGTCCAGCAGCCACCATGGTGAGGCTGAGCATATCCACTATCACACACGTAAAGCTTAGAAATATGTATTTTCACGAAGCCGATATATTATACTATATCCATCGAGGAATAAAGCGAGCTTATATCGAAAGCACACGTAGAATTATACCCAGGACATAAAAATCTATGATAGATTTTTATACGAGCACGTGGGGGAGCTTTTGAAGGGCTTCGATAGTTTCACATCCTCCAGTTTGTAATCCCCGTACAAACCCTCGCTAGGTTTCTCATGGAAGCCTAGGTATGTATGTCCTGACTGCCGGGGCCAAATAGTCCTTGTAATTCCTGACAGTGGGTATAATTTTGATACTGTAGGACCTGGCGTCGGGGGCATGTGGAGAGTCAGGATTCCCGGTGTATTTACGTATTCCGTTTGCCACGTCTAACCGTGGCCTGTGTAAACTCGGGCCTAAATGGGCTTTGACCATTTGCCCTGCACGCTCGTGAACATCCAGTTCGTGTAAGGTGAGGGTTCGCCACTCCCGTCAGTCATTGATTGCGATTTGTGGTGCTTTACATAGAACTGCAGAGGGTTGAACGAACCGCTTTTCCACCCTTGTTTTACATAGCATATGAACTGTATTATACGGTATTACCAATGGTCACCCATCATCCAGAGTATCATCATTTGACCAGCATTAAATTGTCGCAAAATTTTCACCACATGATGTCATCGAGGATTTATCTCGGCCTTAAATTGCTTCTTATATTTGCATAATATAAACTTGACAATGGCGGATACTCCGGTACATCTATGGGGGATGTTTCCTCTGATTTTAATGGGACGTTGCCATTTTGCATGTAGTATTTATTCGTATACGGTATAATATAAGGGATCAAAAGATGTCCTTATGGTTACTGGTTTTTTTTTTGTTTTTTTTTTGTTTTTTTTTCTTTTTATATATTCTCTTCGTTCGTTCATTTATTTTCATATATTTCACCCCATATTTCAATTTCATTTCGTATTTTGACTCTTTGATGAATTATACCAACCCCGTGTACAACCCTAACCACAAAAGATGTAGAGAAATATCTTGGACGAAACTCGTCGGCTTAGAGGGCACCGCAGATAATGAGGCAGAAGAAAAAGATTTCATCCTTCAACCCTTGGCTTGAAGCGGGACTGGGATTTTTTCATTATACCACAGCGGCGGAAGGTAATCTTTTGCTTAAATTCAACTATACCATCTTTTATACCTTCCTCAGAAAATACAGAACCGGAACCTTCGAAGTATAAACGTTTTTTCAAAAGAGACTCACAATGAAGAATTAAAAACAAAAAATGTGTCACGTCACTAATGCCATAAGAACCCATGTTAAGCATCTTTCGATTCGGTGAAAGCCAAAAGGGCCCATAATTTTCCAAAATTCTTCTTTTAATCTCCGTAAATTTTCTGAAAGTTACAATTAAAGACAAAATTGGGCCTATTTTGTTTTACTTAGGACCTTATGGCTCTACATTTTTGACTCTTTATTTTCGACGGATTTGAGTGTTTCAAGGATTACTGAAGCAAATGACAAGATTTCGAAAATTCTAAGCCCTTTTGACATTATGAGTCGTATTCCCGGCTTATTTAGGACCTTTTGGAATTATAGTCACGCAGAATTTACCCTTCCAAAAAAATTCGATCCATCTCATTCTGCGATAATTTTTTTTTCCGATAAGGCTTTCAGCTTTTTGGCGCCAATCTTTACCTTAAGGGCGAATACCAAACTTTCGATTTCTTTTCCAGAATGAAGATACATTTACCTGTGTACGCGTCGACGCACCATTAGATAATATATTATCAACACGATCCTCCGAGTTCGGTCGATACGTCACTCAAGTGAAAGTAAAGAAAAAAATCCCTAAAATCCCTGAAAATCCCCGTGAACCTCGTCAGCCCCTCGCACCCTTATTTCTTCTCTTTTTCCCTACAACCCCGAAGACCCATCCAAAACCTCAACGAAAGTACACACCTTCGGGGGTTAATAACGACTGCCGCATTTGGCAGGCGGTGTTAGTGATCGATCATGTCCACAAGGATGCTAATGGCCCTGCCGTTGACGTAGTCAGAAGGCAAGGAGTCCACCTCCTTCGTAAGCCGCGCTTAAGACTATGGGTTATTCAGGACCCCTCGTTTTTTTTTTATTTAATAATTTTTTAAAATTTTACTAGACGATGCAGCTCAGGGTTGCAGGAACTTTTTTCTCAATATTCTTAATCCCCTCTGCAAATTATATACCGTCAAACAACAGTGACGAAAATTAGTACCCAAAGATCGTGAGCAATGACGATCAAGAACAAAGGAATGAAAATGAATTAGAAATTCACCCCATAGTTCGCAGCACTGGCTCCTTTTTTTTTTCTCTGTACATATTGATCAGGATTTCGGAATAACCCTTAGAAAATTCTAGAATGTTGTAACCGCCCCTTTATATCTGGCCCATAGTGTTCACCCGTCAACGTCTTCTGATATTCCGAAGGCGGTTTCCATTATGGCATTCCAATACTTATTCGAGCAGGCACGTGCTAAATTCATTCGTCCCTGGAGGGGTGGAAAATCTTGTACGGTAGTAAGGCTGCAGGAGTAAAGGCGAGGTATATAAACTATAGGGACAGAGATATGTTATTGATGGCTTCATTAGATCGGCTATTACTGTTTGACATTACCAGGACATCCTCGTCGTTTCTAAACTCGTCGCGCCCATCCCTTGAGGTCTTTAGCATATTTCCTCTGAAAGCTCGATGGAATAAATTACCAGCAAGAGATAGAGAGACGGCTGCTGGGGGGGCTTGGCTGCTAACCGACTTGAATAAAGTAATTTGGTATGTTGTTTTTTTTTTTTTTTTCTTTTGCCTTTTTTCTTATTTTTTTTCTTATGGTGCCAGACTTCTGTTTGCCTCCGGTACTACTTTATCTTATGAAATTATATCCTCTTTTTGTTTAACCCCATTTTTTTTTTTTTCTTCCTTTCAGTTTCGTCTTGCCAATTTTGAAGCGTGAGTCATCCCTCTGCAAGTTGACGTCTAGGCCATCGTTTATCACGGCGATTAAAGCCGTATGGCGGAAGTGTCGCCACGCGGTTCTACGAAGAAGAGAAGAATTTCGTAAAATGACTGCGAGAGAAAATCGTTGAGTAAAAACAAGATGGTGGTGAACAAAAAATTGATGATAAAAAAAAAAGAAAAGAAAAGAAAAGAAGAAAGAAAAAAAGAAAGGGAGAAATACTCGAGCTGGCGTTTGATAAATTGTTCTAGAAAAGATCCGCACCCTTATACCTAGCTCGATTAAAGAAAGGGAAAAACTCTGTAACAGGTTCAATTGCCTCCTTTTTAAATTCTCATTTTTTTTTTTGTTTGAAACGGTGAAGAATTCCGAAACCTCGGGATTTACAACTCGATTAGAAGAATCCTTGAATTTAAAAGTACCTGAGGGGTGAGGAAAATGGCTTTTCTATTGCGTTAAATTAACAAATATATATGCGGATTTGTTGGCTCGTCACGAGAAACAAGAAACACTTGATCGGTAAAACTAACCGTAAGCTTAATTTCATATTGCAGTCTTGATCACCCTAGGCTTGCATCCTATAGCCTTGGTTAACGACGTAATCTCGTTAAACAGCTACGTGTCTTGCCTACTGGTATATACTATACGAAGTCTTGGGTCGTGCCCTAAGTTGCCAAGGGTTGTCCTAATTCTCAACGGACCGGCTGGTATAGGTCTGATTGCAAACCTCCTTGTCGCATTCTAATGACATTCGCTAAATACCCGAGTATTCAAACCGACGTGTTTCTAACTCTTACTTTGCGAATACGCAAAAGCTACGAGTTGCGCAAATTGAAAAAAGCAAAAAAAAAAAAAAAAATGGAGAAATGAAATAAATAAAACGAGTAATAAATTCGCCAACGTCCTTAGCAATTAGCGAGTTTATCTCACCGTCACAAATCATTTAAAAGTCATAGGTCACAGGTTAACTACTCGGAAACAGCTTTCGCGTTAAAAAAAAAATATATATATAATATATTTCACCCATATTGCAGAAATACGGAAGGAAATGTAGACTATAGACCATAGGCGTGAACAGATGTGTTTGAGAGGGTAAAGTATTGAATGAACAACCTACTTTGGTTGGTGATTGCAATTAATAAAAAAAAAAAAAACTCGTAGAGAACCGGACACAGGCAGCAGCATTTATACATGCGGAGTTTATAGCGTAAAAAAACTTGGTTGAAATATATATCGGCCATAATTTTCTACCAGTTACCAGCGAACCACCACGAGCTCGTATATTTCATAACCGAGAGTTGAGTTAAATCTAGCTAGTGGAAGCGGAGCACCATGGCAGCACCACTGGATAATATGAATTCACTATTTAATTCTTGATATGAAATAAAATTTTAATCGGCATTGAGGTTGAACGTCTGCGGAATTGAAAACCGCGATGGGCTAAAAGGTCGAGAGTGTAAATTATCAAAGTGAAAGATATACATATAAGTGGAGACAGTGAAGTATTATATATAACGTTAGTTGATATTCTTACCTATATGGAAAAAGCTTTTGAAAATCCCGTGTGTTTGCGAATTTCCACAAACCCCTTGCTCTAAGTAAGAATTAGCATGTAAATCGCGAGTGGAACAACAATTAGTGACAAACGGTAGCCGCCGTCCTCCACTCTCCGTTCTGTAATTCGACGTTGTGTTCAATTAAGTGCAATTAAGTCTAATTAAACGCGCATTAACACGTACCGTGTTAAGTCTGTGAGGTTGCGGTTACTATCGTAAGAGCAGAAATGCGGGTTGCGATGCACTAAACGTGCCCCAGATTGCCGGCAACCACCGACAGCCACCCTGTCGCCTACTATACCACTTCATTCGGTCATGCCATGTCATGCCATGCCATGCCATGCCGCGTAGAACTAGGATGTTATAATTAACGAGAAATGGAGTTGGAAACGCATTGCCAACGAAATACACCGCGATTTATATCGCACGCTTAAATATGAACTATAGGTTCGTTTCCAGGTTCGAAATTAACCGTCACCCAAGTCTGTCAATCAGTAGCTGTCGATTCCACTAAATTTTCCCAAATACTGTTGATGATATTTCACCGAATAACATTCTCGCCTAAATTTCCACATGTCTGCACCAGTCGTTGTTCGAATTTGGATAATGGAGGTAGAGTATACGAGCGTTTTCATACTATTTGATCAAATCCAAACCCCAGAAATAAACCCAAAAGAATTTCAAATCATTCAATCGATGACTCGAGACTCTTTCTATACGTATCGAAGGAACCACTCGAAGATCCGCATCTCAGACTTTGTTGGAAATCGACATGGCGCGAGAAGCGCGCACTTAGAACTCGACTTTTAAGCCCGATAAGCGGATCAGACTACTTTTCCCGAATGCTACCTCCTGCTACTACCTACTACTATCTTTCTCGTCTACTCCTCAAATCGCGTCTGTGAAACTTCTTGCATATCGATGCAGAGCGAAATGAAAACGTTAAATTATTTCGGATTTCAACGAGAAAATTCCTGTCGAGAAACCGCAAGCTTTGCAAAATCATTCGCGCGACTAAACACACACCCTAAATCATCTTGCTATTGATTTCCTAAAAATATATCATTCATCGTTTGTGCCTACCAGATTTTTTCAAAAGATCCTTCAACGAACTGGCTTTGAAAATTTAACAAGATACCATCTGAGTGTGCTGATCCACAAAAAAACATCCTACTGATTTGGAATCGAAGAATCATCAGCTTTGGACTCGAACTTTAGGTGATGATGTGTTCATTTTGCAGCACTGATAGGGTAAAGAGTTACGGTGTTAGAAAATGACATACTGTTCTCTAGCTCATGTGGTTACGTTTCTAGGATGCTAGTGGGGATCCTGGCTGGGTCAGAAGGACGGAAGCAAGGAAGGAAAGATTTAATAATGCAGAGAGTCAGGCTAGACGTTGGGTACACATTGACATTGGTACACGCCGCTTTCGGGCATCTTCAATATCTGAGCAGCTTCTAGACCCCATGCATTGTCTAGGGCACTCTGGCCCGGTGGTTGCCTGTCCTTTATGGTTGCAGGTATTGCCGATTTCCCTTCAGCCCGTGATGGGTATTATGCCTGGAATAATGGTTGCTCAGTTCCATTGAACAAGGTATGTACAAAGAAATTGAATCGACAAACCTCGCACAGCTACACCACTGATAATTTAATATCATATACTCGATGTATCATCAGCAGGTGGGGGAGGATTCTGGATGAAAAAGTTTCGGAGGCTAGTGTACTTTGGTCACGTTATAGCATTGAATTAAAAGGATATGCCTTCATTAATCGAGGGTAAGGTTGAAAGGATGGATCTTCAGTGTATTAGCAACCGAAACGCGAACGAGAAGAGGCAGATTCAATTATGGAAGTAAAAGAAAGCCGTGCGATATTAGAAAAATGCAGAAGAATAAGGGAAAGGATAAAAGCCCAGCTTGGTCGGTTGAGGACGTTGAGCGACTGCGTACAATACCCATAGCAGAGTCGGGCGAATCCTATTTCAATTCCAGCAAGTTAATTGGAATTGTTTGCCGCAGACACCGCGAGCTGCTTGCTCTCGCTCTCGACCTCACCTCACCTCACCTCACCTCACTTCACCTCATTTCGTACCTCCATCCTGGACCCAGCCTCGAGGACTTCGTCTTCGCTCATAGACCCTTGGATATCTCCTTGAGCAGAATTAATTCCTATCCTAGTGGTACGAGAACAGGCCCAGACCTACCAACTAACACTCAACCGAGGACCATTCCCATTTCTTACTTTTCTGAATGGACCAGGGACTCAGGTTGTTGGACATGTTCTCTTTTTGTTTTCACTTTCTTTCACTAGCTCATTCTCTTGTTCGCTTCTTATTTACTGCCGTGAATGCCTCGCAAGATGTATGACTTTGGATGGTGGAAATATGGCAGTTCTAAGATTCACGAAGCCAAAACTTTCGAAAACGATGCTGGAGGATCAAGTCGTTTGGAAATGTTCAGGAGAATTGATTCGGATGATTTGAAAAAGCGTTTTATCGTGGATCCCAAATTTCAAACCCAAAAATCCCTAAATCAGAACTATGTTATTCCAAAACGTTGCGAAGCAACTTCATCAATCATTGAGGTTTTTTTGACTTAGTGTCACCGAAGCTAAACAACAACCTTATCGTTATCGGTGCGACTAGGGTGTTGACGTCAAGACTCGGTGCCTGTGCCACTCTTGGTTTCGATTCATCTGGATTGCCATAACTTGGAATTCGGCTGAGGTAACATTAGCCAGAATGGTGGAGAATTCTGGGAAACTCGAAAGTTTCTCGATATGCTGAGCGAGATACTCTTGTTGAAGGGTGGTGACCTTGATGTCGACGAAAGTCTCACATCCGCGCCAAATCAAAGTGCAATTTTCTTACGCAAACTGATAAGGAAGCTTTATGCACTCGGAAGTTTTGTTGAGTGCAATGATCGCACTGTCTCCAGAAAAGAGCGGATGCTACGAAAATGATGTTCTATTGAAACGATAGCTGAGCGGATATTCTGGAAAAACAGGAAACGCACATTGCTTGCCAACACCAAAAGCATCTGGACTTCGAAAATTACGGTACAGTAATCTTTTCTCAAGGTAGGTAGGCAGTCAGCACTTTGAAATTCTGGGTCTATTCGGATTTCTTCTCCAATCATTCAGTATAGGTACCGAATATTACATCCATTCCAGTGCGATCGATTTTTGTTGTTGTTTATATCGAATCGGATGTTCCAGATAGGATGATTATTTGAGATGAGGTTACATATTGTCATCTTGGGTTCTCGAGCGGAGGTAATGCAAGGATTGATCGAGAAGATTTAGATCAGGAGATTTATTGAATTATTTTTGAAGTCAGGAATACAATTACAATAAAGAGTGATTGCTAGGTCGTTCCGGTCGAAATATGGCTTGAGTTCTTCACGCAGATCACAGTGGCGTGGATATTTTCAGATAGTTAGTTATTGAGCATTTATGCCCAGCCGATCAAAGCCTTGAGCCAGTCGAAGGCGCGTTCGATGTCAAGACCGGCGGCTACGAGCTCGGCACGGATGTGCTGGTACTCTTCGTTGGCCTTGAGCGCATCGTAGATGGTCTGAGCTTTGTCGCTGGTCAGGAGAGCGACGAGATTAGCGAAATCCTCGGAAGTCGCCATCTTTTGCTCGAACATGGCGCGGAGCTCAGCCAGGGGAAGGACGGCCTTCATGTCAGCCCAGAGACCGGCGAGTCCTCCGGTGATGCGAGTGGAAACCAGGCGGGAGACTGAAACGCTCCTCAATTCGTCGATGCCGAGGAACGAGTGCAAGAGGTTGATCCATTTGTAGACGTCCAAGCCAGCAGCGTCGAGGTAGTTGAGGAAGTCAATGTACTCGGGGATGGATTCGACGGCGATGATCAGGGCCTTGAAATCATCGGATTGCATGTAGCTGACGGCAGCCTGAACTTCAGCGTCTTCAGCAAGGTACTGGACGGCGATCGCAATAATCGCGTCCGTGTCGATCAGAGCGTAAAAGTCGGCCCAGTCATCGCTGAGGCTCCTGGTGGAACGAGCCTTGGGGGCAGGGACGGCACTGGCGGCGGCCAAGCCGAGGATGGCGACGAACAGAAGTGACAGTTTCATCTGTACAAATTTATTCCAATACTTAGTAACACCGTCATGGATTTTTAATTGTGATATTTAGTATTGAATTAACGATTGAACCAACCAATTCATAAGTCTGAGTACTCACCTTGCTCTGGGACTGCTGAGATCGTTTTAAGATGACCATGTCAATTCCGACTGCGTTTATATACTAAAATCACAGGGACCAGAGAAGATAAGCCATGCACTTGATGCAAAATCCACGAGATTAGATCAAGATCAGCATCGCGGGTGGCGTATGGAAAAATCTATCTTGATTTACGTCCAATCTGCAACTGATAATTATGCCAAATATTCAAGATAAGTGTGATCGAAATCTACCAGAGTTACCTAACTTGTATATTAATCCTATACGTAAATCCGATACGGATCTTTCCTCTGATAATGAATTCAATCTTGTTACAAATCGAAGATTATATCTATGAAAGCAGAATTTCGTACTTTCCGATCTAAGTACAGTAGTTCGTGGGCGAAAAACGTTCGAAAGCTTGTGAGCATTAAGCTTTGGAATATCACCTCTGTGCCATGGTATTATTCTCGGGGGTTTCGCCACTGTAATATTTAGTTTTCTTTAACTGCATTTCATGGTTCCACAGAACTGAGTAAGCGCAGAGCATCATCAACTAAATTCGAAAAACAAGCCGACAATCATCTCCGTCGTGAAAGATCAAACATTCCTTCCTACGTTGGGAAATAATATCCATAATTTAATTCCTCATAGGTGACTACCGAGAGTTCAACGGAGGTATATTCAATTTCAGATACCGCGGAATGCTTTTCCGGAATTCGGTGATGAAGTTATGCCAATATTCCGAATCCGGATTGCTATTTCCTGGACACTCTGAATTTCTTAAAAAGTATTGAAAGGTAGAAACAATTAGCTGCTCAATTTTCTCTGGTACATATTCCTCTGGAATCTAATGAATCAATTGCAGATTTAAAAAAATAAAATCAAATAAAACATGACCAGTATGAGAAAATGTCAAGTAGCGAATGGAAACGACGCCAGAGAAAATTGGCAACTCCGAAAATTCCGAGTATTCCGAAACTATAGGTATATTTGAATAGCATCAACGACGGCGTAGAAATCTAATTCAACAGCGTTAGAATCATTTACGACAACAACCAGGTTTTCGTAGAAAACATCTACCGCAAGAGTCAGGTTCTTGGAATAATCGAAATCCAGATATTCGGCAAAAGCTCCAGCTTTTTCTTCTCCGATGAATTGCGTCGTGAATGTCATTTCAGATAATCAGGACAGAAAAGTGAACGCCTCAACGGAGTCATGGCTTTAGTTAATCCTTTATGTACACGGGATTACACAGCCAGTAGGCTATGTTTATTGTTCATTGTTATATGTTAATTAGATCGAACATGGTAAAAATTGGAATCAGCGACCCGATCGTCAATTTTGCGCACAGAAGTTGAAACTGCAGACCAATAGGCTAGAATTTATTTATTTCTTAATTCTTATCCTAATTTCTCTATTGCTTATTTTTATTTTTAATTTAGATACTAAGTTCTATTGTTATCTGCTTCTTGGCTTTTCTGTTTCATTTTTTTCGCATGTGTACCCAACTTTCAGTTTTCTTGATTCTTTCTACGAACCGTTTTCCTTCGTCTACTCTAATAAGTAATTTGCCTTACAGCCAGTTGTTGGCTATGGCATAATAAATATATCGCATGACTAAAAGCAAAAGGGCCTAAAAAAATTTTTTTGTGACTATCCCCAAAAGTTCTTACGTTGCATGAAAAAGATTTTGGCACTAAAAAATCGAAAATTTTTTTTTTGGCGCTTAGGCCTTTTTGCTTTCAGTCACGCGACATACATACATACATACAGCTTAATTTACTTCACCGTTATACTAGAGTTTCGCACTCATCAGATATACTGAAAGTTTTAGTCTAAATAAATTGATGCTACTGCTGATGGCATTCAAGTTGAAATTGAAATTGTAAGTGATTTAGAAAATTAATTATCCTTCCAAATTCTTTATATTATCGATGAATCGATAGCTGAGCCGAGTTTTTCGGATGATGAAAGAAAATCTTCGAATTCTCTGAAAGTTTCGCGTTAAATTAATAAAAATATCACTTCTCGGCCAAAGTTTACGTGATAACGATATCTGCGTTTATTCTTTTGTGCTTTTCATCGACAATATCACGGAGTACATGGAAGCAGGGTGGTCGCAGTATATTTACAAGAATGAGATACAACCAGGTGAATATTGAAAAGCGGAAGTAGCAGCAGCAGGACATCCTTATGGACATGGTACTAGTAGATCGACACATAAGTGCATGCAATGTACGATGGTCCAGTTATTGGGGCCAGTTTCACTTTGAGCAGATACTAATTTGTAGAGGGTTCGGATACTACCTATATCCCACGCCATAGTACAGCTATATGGGAAATCAGTCTTCTTCTGGAACTTCAGCCTGAGATTTGGAATAGGTTCTGGATCGCCGTTTTTGAGTAGTAAATCGAGTTTTTTTCTAAATAATGTTTGTTTGTGTTCTGAGGTCTTCTATAGTGAATCCTTTCTAGGTGACTACGTTCTTTTCGTTCCAACAAATTATTTATCGCACTCTGGTAAATGTCGAGGTAATAATAAGGTGAGACTGTAGTCTAGAATTCGACAACTGATCATGGTTTGGAAACAGAGATTTGGACTCTATATTCTAGAGGACTGCAGGCTAGTTTCATTTTTTGGCGGAGGTAGTTTGAAGAATTATAGAGAAATTTCGAATCAGGAAATTTATTAAATTATTTTCTAAGGCTGAAAACAGTTACAATAAAGAGTGATTGCTAGGTCGTTCCGGTCGAAATATGGGTTGAGTTCTTCACGCAGATCACAGTGGCGTGGATATTTGCAGAGAGTTAGTTATTGAGCATTTATGCCCAGCCGATCAAAGCCTTGAGCCAGTCGAAGGCGCGTTCGATGTCAAGACCGGCGGCTACGAGCTCGGCACGGATGTGCTGGTACTCTTCGTTGGCCTTGAGCGCATCGTAGATGGTCTGAGCTTTGTCGCTGGTCAGGAGAGCGACGAGATTAGCGAAATCCTCGGAAGTCGCCATCTTTTGCTCGAACATGGCGCGGAGCTCAGCCAGGGGAAGGACGGCCTTCATGTCAGCCCAGAGACCGGCGAGTCCTCCGGTGATGCGAGTGGAAACCAGGCGGGAGACGGAAACGCTCCTCAATTCGTCGATGCCGAGGAACGAGTGCAAGAGGTTGATCCATTTGTAGACGTCCAAGCCAGCAGCGTCGAGGTAGTTGAGGAAGTCAATGTACTCGGGGATGGATTCGACGGCGATGATCAGGGCCTTGAAATCATCGGATTGCATGTAGCTGACGGCAGCCTGAACTTCAGCGTCTTCAGCGAGGTACTGGACGGCGATCGCAATAATCGCGTCCGTGTCGATCAGAGCGTAAAAGTCGGCCCAGTCATCGCTGAGGCTCCTGGTGGAACGAGCCTTGGGGGCAGGGACGGCACTGGCGGCGGCCAAGCCGAGGATGGCGACGAACAGAAGTGACAGTTTCATCTGTACAAATTTATTCCAATACTTAGTAACACCGTCATGGATTTTTAATTGTGATATTTAGTATTGAATTAACGGTTGAACCAACCAACTTATAAGTCTGAGTACTCACCTTGCTCTGGGATTGCTGGGATCGTTTTAAGATGAGAATAACAACTTCGCCTGTGTTTATATACTAAAATTTCAGATGCCAAAATAGATAAGCCATCGTTTTGGCTTAAAATTCATGAGATTAGATTAAGATCGGCGTTGAAATGCTGATTTCGAAGGAGTTTATTTATTCTTGATTGCACTTCGAGCTGGCTGGCAATAATTATACCGATTATCTCAGATCCCTGATAACTCCAGAATCAACGAGCTCGGAATCTTTGATCGCTCCCGGGGCAAGTCGGATGAAGCTCTGATCTATCTTGTATCGTAGGTGAGCTAACGATCAGTCACATCTTACTTAGCGTATCTCAATGCAGTTACTGACATTTCCGGAAAGGACTTGGTCATTGGAAGGAAAAATTACCGAAAAAACCGAATTTGCTACATTTTGATCTTCGCATGATTCATTCGAAACTTCAAAGGGCGGTTTCTCGTAGCAGTCCATCGGTGATATACGTGTGAAAGTTTTTGAGTCGCTGAGATGCCGAAGATTACATCAAAACGAACGGCCACTGCAATACTGTGTTTTCTGAATCTCGAGAAAACTGGATGAGCCTCATATACCTTTGGTGTGAAAACTTATGCAGTTTATCACACGAACCCTAACCCCACACCTCAATCATGCATACCGGGTGATCATATTCCACTCGTGAAATGTGTTGAATGAAATTGATAAAGTAGAGATGTGTCTCCAAGAACCTCGATCAAGTTTGTTCTCGAAGCGTTTTATTTCTGATTGTCATAAAAATTTTAGCAGCAGATGAACTTTCTGCAATAAGAGCATCGGACGAAAGGTTCCTTGAAGCAAACGCCTTTTTTCCACCTAATAATTGCTGAAAAACAAACTTAATTGATCTTCACGAAGATAAGTCTCTACGCAATTAATCACCGTGCTTATCATACGCTAGATAACATGGTCCAAGTCTTAAAATAACATTCGCGTATTTTTCGAGCAATCCATCAATCTCGCACAGCTCCAGAGCCGATTTAGTTCTTTGATCTTTGTTGTCAACGTTGTCGAACACCAAGGCATGGAATGATCTCGATCCGTTACTTTCAAGTTGCCCATGACAAGTCTGTTAAGTTCGATCAAAAAAAGGTTTCCGAGCAAGGCCCGAGTTCCCTTTGCCAGACAATTTCAACTTCAGGATATCATTCTGTCTCATACTTGAATATATGATATAATTCCAGGTCTGAGAAAGGATTAGAGGGAATAAAACACTCCAAAACAGATTCAAATCACTGAGCTCTACAGTGTAATTGAATATTACTATTGGTAGTTTACAAAAAGACCAAATCCCTTTGATGGTTCATTCATTTGTCTATGAATAGACAACTACAGTATACATATGTAAACGTTTATTGTACCGGAGATAAACGATTCTTCCATATAATCTATGAAAGTTTTACGGTCATGCGAAGGGAATGTCATTTCTCAAGCAGAAATGACTTGATAAGGTTTTCTTGACGTGGCGGTCGTCTCGCTGTCATATCTCACGCTTTTTGACCATGTTGAGACTATAGCAAAACTGAGGAGTTTCTTATGAGTGCAAATTATTTCGCATAATTTCGGGGATTTCTTATGATATGACTGCCGTCAGCATGAAGCTGTGATCCTCGACGTGACTGCAAGTGCATCACAGTTAAGAAAAGAAAAAAAAATGACACTATCTTGGGAGTAAAAGATAGGTATTGTTTCTTATCGTTGGAATTGTAATCGGGACTGATATCATTGACAACGGAGCATCTTTCGGATGGATATCTACATAGCAATATCGCCATGCATGAATTACCTTTTCATTGTCACCTAGAGAATGGTTGGAAATTATGCCGGAAAAATAGACCGTGAAGAATACGAAAATATGTATTTGTAATCTTAATTGTAGAATTGCTAGAGTCCACTCCAATAAAGGAAATCTGCAGAAATAACTTCGGCACACGCTGCATGAAGTTTTCACGATAACTCGTGAAGACCTGCGGGGTGAACAAGGAAACTCCGTTTTTTGGCAAAACGTACGACCGTAAGCTTCTTCAAATGTTAGAAAACTTGCCTGCATATTTTGTTTGACCGAGAGAGGTAGAGTCTTCAAAAGTTTATTGAAGCATGCGTGTACCAAATATTTGGTTTTCCTTACAAATTTTACTAGCATTGTTGAACTCGTTGTTCAAGAATTTCATATACACGTAGTAATTATTTGAAAATCGAACCACTTGTCATTTATCGACTGGGAACGGTTGGACCTTTGACAGCTTTGTGAATCGCTTCGACTGACCAATTAGTTATTCCACCGAATTCCATTCGAATTGATCCAGTCGTTCTCTCGGAATTCAGGACGCAAAATTCTTTGCCTACAGACACATACACAACACACACACACACACACACACGCACTTTGGAGAATGATGTGAATGCGCGAAAAAACTGATTTTTCAGTTTCAACCAATTTTTTCCTTAAATTTGACGTTTTCTGTAATGATCAATCTAATGAGCACCTTGTTATGCGATCTTGAAGGACAATGGTTGTAAAATAAAATCAGAATATTTAAATTCGAAAATTTATTGAAACTATTTCTTATAGGGCTACATGCCTCGTAGCAAAAACAGTGATTACTTGGTCGTTCCAGTTGTAGGACAGTTCATATTATCCATGTAGATTGCAGCAGGGTGAACAGTTGGAAAGATTCCCGTGGGAAATACTTATGCCCAGCTGATCAAAGCCTTGAGCCAGTCGAAGAAGAAGTCGATGTCAAGACCAGCGGCTACGAGGGTCTCGCGGATGTGCTGGTACTCTTCGTTGGCCTTGAGCGCATCGTAGAGAGCGTGAGCTTCGTCGGAGCTGAGAAGAGCGATGAGGTTAGCGAAATCCTCGGAAGTCGCCATCTTTTGCTCGAACATGGCGCGGAGCTCAGCCAGGGGAAGGATAGCCTTGATGTCAGCCCAAAGACCGGCGAGTCCTCCGGTGATGCGAGCGGAAACCAGGCGGGAGACGGAGACGGAAGAAGATAGCTTGAAGTCCTCGAGTCCGAGGATTCCGTGGATGATGTTGATCCATTTGCCGACGTTCAAGCCAGCCGCTTCGAGGTAGTCGACGAAGGCGATGTACTCAGGGATGGCTTCGACAGCCAGGACCAGGGCCTTGAAATCATCGGATAGCACGTAAACGACAAGAGCCTGGAGTTCCGCGTCCTCGGCGAGGTACTGGATGACGATCTCAATAACCGCATCCGTGTCGATCAGAGCGTAGAAGTCAGCCCAGTCATCGCTGAGGCTCCTGGTGGAACGAGCCTTGGGGGCTGGGATGGCACTGACGGCGGCAACGCCGAGGATGGCAACGAAGAAAAGTGACAATTTCATCTGCACAAATTTATTCCAGCATTTAGTAACATCGAGGATTTTTAATCGTGATCTCTAGTATTGAATTAACGGTTGAACCAACCAAGTTGGGAGGAGTACTCACCTTGCTTCGGGGCTGTGTAGACCTTTTTGAGATGATGGTGTCCATTCCGCCGGCATTTATATACCAAAAATGCAGGTGTCAGGATAGATAAGTCGACCACCTGGTTCAAAGTTGGATAGATAAGATAAAAATTAGTCTTGCAGGTGGTTTGGACATACATTGTGTTTTATTTTGCATTGATTTAGTCAACGATAATTGCACTGAATGTTCCAGGTAAATGGTAACACAGTTTCAGAACGAATGACTGATATTTTCCAGTTTTTCTCTCAGTGACGGTAAGATGCGAAGGTCCACGAGCACGAGTTGTGCCGGGGATGGCCGTCATCAAAATTCGCGGTAGCGAATCACCACCAAGCAAAAAAAAAAAATTTTTATTACCGTTGCCAGGCTACACTTCCTCTTGACAACCCTTTCCAGAATGTGTGCAGCACTATTTCTAGCAGAACCTTCGTCTAGGATCGGAGTTAACAGAACGAAGTCTTTCATGATACATTGCACAAGAATCCGAGAAAATTCCAACAACTTTTGGTAGCTTGTGAGACTTTCGTTGATGCATACGTTTGCTTTCCAAGAATCATATTCCGACGCATCATAGAACTGATCGATACTTCCACAATTCTTAGAAGCTGCCGTGATAATGATTACATATCTATGAAAATTGCTGAGAAACCTACACAAGCTTTCGTAGAACGAAACCGGAAACTCGGCTTATAGTTCGAGGAGATTTGCCATGGCCGGGTATACCGAACTGGCTTTCCAAACAATCCTTGATTTAGTCGATGCGTAAGGCAGAAAGCCACATCTTGGTTACTTAGGCGTAAGTCAGACGATAGAAGTTTGTTCAATTGGACGATCTACTACAATTTACCTGGAACATTCGGTGTGATTATCGTCGACTAAATCAATGCAAAATAAAACACAATGTATGTCCAAACCACCTGCAAGACTAATTTTTATCTTATCTATCCAACTTTGAACCAGGTGGTCGACTTATCTATCCTGACACCTGCATTTTTGGTATATAAATGCCGGCGGAATGGACACCATCATCTCAAAAAGGTCTACACAGCCCCGAAGCAAGGTGAGTACTCCTCCCAACTTGGTTGGTTCAACCGTTAATTCAATACTAGAGATCACGATTAAGAATCCTCGATGTTACTAAATGTGCTGGAATAAATTTGTGCAGATGAAATTGTCACTTTTCTTCGTTGCCATCCTCGGCGTTGCCGCCGTCAGTGCCATCCCAGCCCCCAAGGCTCGTTCCACCAGGAGCCTCAGCGATGACTGGGCTGACTTTTACGCTCTGATCGACACGGACGCGGTTATTGAGATCGTCATCCAGTACCTCGCCGAGGACGCGGAACTCCAGGCTCTTGTCGTTTACGTGCTATCCGATGATTTCAAGGCCCTGGTCCTGGCTGTCGAAGCCATCCCTGAGTACATCGCCTTCGTCGACTACCTCGAAGCGGCTGGCTTGAACGTCGGCAAATGGATCAACATCATCCACGGAATCCTCGGACTCGAGGACTTCAAGCTATCTTCTTCCGTCTCCGTCTCCCGCCTGGTTTCCGCTCGCATCACCGGAGGACTCGCCGGTCTTTGGGCTGACATCAAGGCTATCCTTCCCCTGGCTGAGCTCCGCGCCATGTTCGAGCAAAAGATGGCGACTTCCGAGGATTTCGCTAACCTCATCGCTCTTCTCAGCTCCGACGAAGCTCACGCTCTCTACGATGCGCTCAAGGCCAACGAAGAGTACCAGCACATCCGCGAGACCCTCGTAGCCGCTGGTCTTGACATCGACTTCTTCTTCGACTGGCTCAAGGCTTTGATCAGCTGGGCATGAGTATTTTCCACAAGAATCTTTCCAACTGTTCACCCATGGATGATATGGACCATATTACAACCGAAATGACCGATTGAATAATGCTTTAGGTAACTATTTTTTAGCAATAACACCGGCTTCAATAAAAAATTTTATTCAATTATTCACGATTATTTCATCAACTTCCTTTCACTAGAAACCTAAAATGACCTACAACCTGTTCCAAATAATATAACGTGGCTTGTCTCAGAACATCAAATCTGCATCTGGAAAACTTGAGGGGAAACATCAAATTTGAGACGCTGTACCCAAATACTTACGATCTTGATTTCCAGAGTGATGTGCACTATTCGTCTTGAATTACGAAAGCATTTGACATAGATCTAGAATTCAGAAACCATCCTAATTCTGACAAGTCATGAAGTGAGACGTGATATTGATATCGTGAGGGTTGGGACAAAGTCAATTTTCACTTACGAAAATAAAGAAACAAGCCGACGTCGAGCCAACGCTGCCGTATATAGCTGTAGATTAAGGGGGTACATACAAATGCTATAAAGGAAATCAATTTTCACCATAATTTTTTTCCGATCTCACCGGAGACCTCAAGTGGTAGGAAAGGATTGGTTTTCTCTTCAGAATTTCAACTTATTAAAATGTGTATACACCCCTTCAATTCGCTAATATTACCCAGTCTGCCAAAGTTATACTTCGGCTAATCTCATGGAATAGACTGCCTCCGGGGAAATTTCACTTTCGCAGAGGTATTTTGCCAGAGTGAGATCAACGGGAATGAATGGAGAACTAGTGGAAACCGATTAATCAATATCTTCGGCAAGACACCTCTGCAAAAGTGAAATCTCCCCCCGGGTGAAACACCCTAAGAAAAACAGAAACGTTTTGGAATCCGCTTCGAAAGCCGCTTTGCTTTCAGACAGTTTCAATTTTCAGACAGAAGAGTGTCTCGTGCCTTTATGGACTATAGTTTCAGTATATCATTCAGAAAAGGGCTGAATAGTGAAAGAAATCCTTCTGGATCATCGACAGAGAATCTGGATGCTACGAATAATCGAGTTGTCGAGAAGATACCGATGGGTCCGCGGAATAAACATCTATCTCAGAAGTTGCTTGAAAAAGCAGCAATCCCAAGTTTTGCTCGAAAAGCAGCTATCTTAGGAGCGACTCCGAAACCGCTCTGTAGCGTTATTGACTTACCATGCAACTACAGAGCGGTTTCAGAGTCGTTCGCGGGGTAGACGGTTATTCGAGCGAGTTTGGGATAACTGCTTCTTCAAGCAAAATTTGAAATAGTTGGTCATTCCGTGGAGCTATTGATATAATTTTGGCAGGGGACAAGGCTATTTGGATTAGATGACAGGTGGTTTTTCGGTGATGAGTGAAGGTGTAGCTCAAGAAATAACGAAATAGTATTTAGATAGTTGATTTAATTGAATAATTTATTGATGTTGAATATCTGCTCCATAGAACATGGATCGATTTGTTATTCGTGTTGAAATATGATTTGAGCTATGCACAATTGTGCACAACTGAAATTGATGGTTTCATGACGAGTTATAACTTAAGCCCAGCCAATCAAAGACTTGAGCACGGCGAAGACGGCGTCGACGTCAAGACCAGCAACTACGAGGGTCTCGCGGATGTGCTGGTACTCAGCGTTGGCCTTGAGTGCAGCGTAGACGGCTTGAGCGTCGTCGGAACTGAGGAGGGCAATGAGGTTAGCGAAATCCTCAGAAGTCTGGACCTTGGAGTCGAACAAGGCGCGGAGCTCAGCCAGGGGAATGACGGCGAGAAGGTCAGTCCAGAGACCGGCGATTCCTCCGGTGATGCGAGTGGAAGCCAGGCGGGATACGGACATTTTAGGAGACACGTACAATTCACCGAGTCCAAGGATTTCGTGGATGACGTTGATCCATTTGTAAACGTCCAAGCCAGCGGCTTGGAGGTAGTCGAGGAAGGCGATGTACTCGGGGATAGCTTCGACAGCCAGGACCAATTTGCTGAAATCTTCGGAGAGGACGTACAAAACCAGAGACTGAACTTCTGCGTCTTCGGCGAGGTACTGGATGACGACCTCAAGAATTGCGTCGGTGTCGATCAGAGCGTAGAAGTCAGCCCAGTCATCGCTGAGGCTCCTGGTGGAACGAGCCTTGGGGGCTGGGATGGCACTGACGGCGGCCACGCCGAGGATGGCGACGAAGAAAAGTGACAGTTTCATCTGCACAAATTTATTCCAGCAATTAGTAATTATTTGGATTATTTTAAATCAGTTAGAAGTCGGAAGGTCCCGCTTGGAACTGAATACTCACCTTGCTGTAGGACTGGTAGACCGTTTTAAGATGATAATTACTACTTCCCGAGCGTTTATATACCAAATTACCAGGTGTTCGGATAGATAAGTTATCCATTTCATAGGAAAATTTATAAGATTAGATTAAGTTTCATGTTGCAGGTGGTTAAGTCGAACTATTTTTTCGTCCCATCTTGATTTCGCCAGACATCGTTCGATTAGTTCAAGTAGCTGATAGCACATTACCAAAATTGCGGAACTTTGATTTCCTATCTTCTTCTCCAGTGAACAAAATTTATGGCTCTTTTCAGTATGGCTTTTACTTCTCCTTTCCTTTCCTGTTTTTTCATATTTTTGATATTTTCTATTTTCAAGACAGATACTGGCAGACATTGATGGTCTCTCATTGCAGTTCGTAGGCTAAATATGAATGCATATTTTTAATCAGTTCAATTCCGAAAGAGACCTCCACACCTTCTTCGTTTGCCCAAAAGTAGTGCCGCTGCAATACTTTGTTCTCTGCAACCGCTTCGCACAGTTCATCAAACCTTGGCGAACGTAGAGCCTCAACAAAGTTCCTGAAACTATTCGAGTATCTTAATTTTTGGCACAAAAGATCGTGCAGTTCTTCCCATGGTATGGTTTCCATGATTTTGTTCACCATTGGGAAAAGCCCCCCGCAATTAGTCACTGAAGGATCAGCATCAAGATACGTGGGAATGTTTTTCCAGCATTTCGCTACCTCCTGGAGCCAATATTCAACATCCAAGCCGTTGTTTTCTAGCAAACTTAGAAGCCATTGGAACTCTGGCATTCGCTTGAATTCTCGCACAATGTATTTTGCATTGTCGTTAATGTAGCCAACGGTCACGTCACCGATTTGCTTGTCGTACTTGATGAAGGATTCCAGGATTGCATTTACTTCCTCCAGCGGAACGAAGCCCAGAATATCTCGGAGGTCCTCGTTCAGTGAACTCTGATCCTCGACGAACGTTCCGTTGGGAATATTCCCGTTCAGGTCACACAAGGAGCTTATTTGATAAACCACAACGCTCGCAACAACTATGGAGACCACCACCATACCCAGCACAACCAACACCCCGTTCATTTGGCTTGAAAAAAATTAAACATTCAGGAATTTGAAGATGAAGGGTGCTTCTGTAAAGATTAGGAATTCATTTGGTGGAAAAGGACCATCAACTAAGCTTCACATTTTCTAAGTTTCAATGGAGGGGTTTGATGAGCAGGGATCCATAGCAAGAAATTCATTACGTCCATTGCTTTTAGTTGTAGGAATGTTTGAAGTTTGACACGAATTCCAATTTGTCTTCACTAAATTTTTAGACTTCGAGGGTCTGCTTGATTCACTTTTTTATTAAAGATGCTTTGATTTTCAGATTCTAGATGATTCAGATTCTAGAATTTTTGGTTATGTCATCTTCTATTGGTTTTACAGATCCTTTTGTTCACTATCCAAACTTTGTCAGTATCATTTCACCGGAAAGTGTATTGAGCAGACATGACTGATGAATCTGAGTAATTATCATATCATTTTAACGGTTCAAATCAATTTTATTACCCATAAATTTTTATTTTCATATTTCCTGAGTCGATGACGTGAAGTTTGTTACTCAGTTGTCGAAGCTCGAGAAAAATAACAATAATCATGCATCAAGTCCGAATCTTTATTCATGTAAGAAAGATCGAGACAGAATGGGCAGCCTAAGAAAGAAACACGATCTGTCGCAGTTTCATGTTTTCCATATATGAAATTGTATGGAGAAACTTATTACCAAAAATTTAGTTGCCCAAGATTCATGTGTCGGGATCGTGTGATTTCAAGAAAATTGGCCTTACTGCACGTGCAAGACTAGATTCTAATCGAAATTCATTTATCTCATTAGATAGGGGAATATCGGCTCTGATAAGGTCACAGATTTTACGTATAAAAGCACACGAGTGTATGATTACACTTTTTTCGAAAGCGCTGCTTGCACTGGCTCTTTCGGAATGTATTTCTCTTTTCCTATACTCTGCGCTCTGCTCCAAAAGACGTGATTTTTCAAAAAGCCATTCTCCGGGTTGCCTCATTTTTCAAAATAGTAAATATCAAAATAACTAGTTTTTCTCGTTTTCTCGTTATTAATGCTCTGGTTTCCATCGAGGCTAATCGACTAACTTCATCAACTATTACGTAACAATCGATTTTGTGCAAAATCTGATGAGCGCAGTTTTAGTTGATCTCACATTATTTCGATAAATAAATAGCATACGAAAGTAGGGAAAAATTTGACGGTACATTTCGCGGTTCAGTAGAGCATGGCGTTCAATATAATTCTTTGGTTTTATTCTGGATATCCGGTATGAAAGAATCCTGTGAATCCTAATAATTTTGCCTGTTTTTTTTTTTTTTTTTTTTTTCAGTAACCATAGAAGAGAAAATAAAATCGAGTGACAGGAACGTATGCGGAATAAATTTTCACCCTACAACCCGGTAGCCGGTTCATACTTTTTGAAATAATGTGATAATTCAACTTGTAGGGGCGTGGATTTTTCATGTTGTTAACTGTGAAGTTGGAGCATTCATAGATCCAGATGCATGCAAAGTAGTCATTAGCAGTTCTGGGGTTTTTTTTTTTTTTTTTTTTTAATACCACACGTAGGCTACAGAAATACAAAGGGCCGTCATTAGAGGAACGGAAAAATGTCGTTAGGGCATAACGATACCACATTTACAAATACATATTTCGTTCCTAGCATGGAAAAACCTCATTCAGGTATCTCACAGGTGTACAAGTACCTTGTTAACAGATACTGAATGTGCAAAATGTACTTTTCGAAATATTTCATCCTTTATCGACTTCCAAAAATAGGTTTATAAAGTTTGATTAGCTGGTTTTGAATTTAACGTCTTTCGAAATTAGTTCTCTTGCCCTATGACTTCGAGATGACGAATCTAATACATTAGGAGCAGAGCCAATGTGCTTGCAATTCAATCTTCTCCCTGAAGCTTGGAGATGTGGGTTTATCCTCCTTATGGTAGATAGTACAATGCTCAATGCTGTGCATATATCCCACAACAGATTACAAGTCGTTGTTTACCATGTCGAGGGAAGGTGGAAATACCGCAATTCCGAATACGTATCATACAATCGGCTGGTTTCAAACGGTGATTAAGTTTGAACCGATTTGCTCACCCTGAGATTAGAAATTACTAGAATTTTCGAGGCATGGTACATTTTCAAATCACGTGAATTCTTTCTTTGCTCTAGAGTATAATGAACTTCGTCGATAAGATAAATAAACTCTCTTAAAGATATCATCGACAATGAGTGATCGCGTTAGATTTCTTTGAAGATTACCGAGATCCGTTCTTTTAATGATTAGTCAACAAGGAGCCTTATTATAAGCCCATTGGTCTTATGTCAGTGAGAAGCTTACCAGATCTTTCAACAAACAATTATCGAGTATTAAGTCCATGGAATCATTGGAAAAATCATTGAAAAAATACGTTTTCAAAAGCTTTTTTATTTCACAACAGTTTGTTCCAGTAACACGCAAGTACATGGAAGAAAAAATGCTTAAATCTGCAACAATTTGAATGTTTCGATAATTTCTAATTGCGGTTTGAAAAATTTGGTGCTGATACCGCATTCATGATTGGTAAAAAAATCTACAGAACACCAAATTTTTTCGATTGTGCTGAATATTTAGACTTGAAATATTTCAGACTTGGTCCTTTCGACGAAAATATCATACGCTGTAGAGCTTTTGCACTGGTCTCGATGAAGAACTGTCATTTTTTCAGCGGCCCTTTCGTTCCGATATTCTTCCAAATATCTTCTGAATTTTTCGATGACTGCGAGGTTCGATTTAGACGTATCAGCCACGTCGATATCAGCATCAGAATGACCATTGAACAGTACAAGCTTTACAAAAGTCCTGTATAATTTATGACGAAGGGATTTCAGGTCAAGTCCAGCTTCGTGAATGGATTTCTCAAGGGCGAGATATTCCTCGGTTTTTTTTAGAGAGTCAAAAAGATCAGCGAATTCATCAGACTTGAGGGAGTGTATAATATCTCGAATTTTTGCGCCAACCTTGAAGTGTGCTTCGCCAAATTCAAACACATCATCGCTGCTCGAACTGAGATCAATAAAATCTTTGGTATTTTCTTGAAAGGTATTGGCTGGATTCGGTGCCTCGTAAGCAACGCGATTAGATCCAAGACCAATGGCACTGGCGAAGAGATTAACAAAGTCGAACAAGTTAACTCGGTGAGAAAAAAGCTTGAATAATTCCTGGCACTCATCAGTTGCTTGTAGGGCAGTTAGACGTTCTTGGAACTCCTGAGAGGTGATCTTCTCAACGAATATAGCAAAAACTGGTGAACTAATGAGTTTTTTTTCACGTAGAGCAGCGATTGACTCAGATGGAAAAGCGGCAAGGACGTCACCGAAGAATCCTTCAAATCCTTCGCTGATTATCACCTTGGAACTTTTTTCTTGAGATGACCACGTGATTGCCAGATTACTCATACCCAAGATTCTAGACACGGCGTTAATCGCTACTGAAGGTTCAAGCCCAGCATCCTTGACGAACTTTTTCACCGCTTCGAATTCTGGTAGATTAGTCAGGGATCTAAGCTCCGAGGATTGGAAGGACTCGAAAGCTTCCTTGATTTTCTCATCGCTTTCCAAGTAGGCAATAACTATATCAGAAATCGTATTGTCTCTTGGAAAAAGAGCAACAAAATCTTCGATATCATCAGTCAGAGTTCTGTCTGCAGAAATGGCTAAACCGCAAATACCCAGAATCAGGATAACGAAGCTGATCCTCATGATCCCAAATTAAATCCACGATAATTTGGATGGAATTTACACAATGTGAATTATGTTGAAATTTCTTTAACGATAATTTTTTATAACGATGTAATCACTTGGTTATAACAATGGAACTGATTTACTTGTTGGATTTTTGAACATTTATTGAAGCAAAGCTTTGAAACGGAATCATCGACAAGAAGGCTGACGATAAATATCGACGTTTCGATCGATTGGTTCTTAGATAAGATTGTAGAATTGAGTTTTCTTCTTTTTTTTTTTCTCATTTGATTCGTAAGCTGGTGCCAATACGCTAGTGGTTTGGAGAGTAAGAAAGTTAATGTACAGGCTGTTGGAGAGAGTGATTAAATAGAATGAAGTTGCGTGGGGGAAGAACAGAGGAAAATAAATGTTCAGTTTGCCGGGAATCGTTCCAAAAGAGTTTTGTTATT
Organism: Ametastegia equiseti; assembly: GCA_963989295.1. Classification (NCBI taxonomy): domain Eukaryota; kingdom Metazoa; phylum Arthropoda; class Insecta; order Hymenoptera; family Tenthredinidae; genus Ametastegia; species Ametastegia equiseti. The sequence goes on from OZ022394.1 coordinate 2,437,591, forward strand.
TTCTTATATTTTTTTCTTTTATTTTTTCCAAGATACGTTACCGAAACAATCTTAAAAAGTTCTACCAATAGGAAGGGGAGGAAAATCTGAGGTTCCTGCAGACGAAGCGTAGAAACGCCGCGTGTCGCGAATGGGTTCCTTGTCCGATAAATAAGAAGACGGGATGTTCGGCCAGGTGGCGCTAACTTTTAAAAGGAAAGTAAAGGCTTTCTCTTCAGTTCCCTTTGCCTCAGACTTGGGTTTCCACCTCCTTTTTGGCAGAGGCTTCTAATTAAAATTGTTATAATTTAATAACCTGCTCAATTTTCAATTCATAATTTCCGGCCCACCGCGTGATGGGAAAGTTATAAAAGACATTAAACGATGTTGTATGTACAAAGAACGAGAATATCTACCTACCTACCTACCTACCTATCTACTCCGATGAGAATGGCTATAAATGTATTTTTCCTTTCCTTTCACCTAGATCTTAATCAATTTCCAACTTAGTTTTCTCGACGCGTTTCTACTTCAGAAACAGATTAAACCTTGCCAAGCAACAAAGAAAATCTCTTCTTCTCTTTTGCCAAGAAGAATCTAGAGCAAGTTTATCACCGAGGGAATTATATCGATTGTTGTCAAAATCAATCTTTCTGTAGTATCGATTGGATTCGAACAAGCTGCACAATCTCGTCCGCCAAGTTTATATATATGGAGTAAATGAGCTTTTCTTGTTAATTGCCAAATAACATCTCTAAGCGATTATCTATACCTTCGAATAGATTTTCGAATTTATTTATAAAGAACTCACAATTACTATGAATGTTAAGCAAATTATCAAAATCGTAAGAATCGAAAAACACTTGCGTCATTCACAATCGTACGATTCCCTCCTATCATTGATTTGGAATATAATCATCTCAAGTGGAATTTATCAATCTGTTTGCAAGGTTAGATTTTTCAAATAACGACGTACACATATGCAATTTAACGAGATTATCCGATCGAATCAATCACCGATTAATTAAACGTATAATCAAATGAACTTTCCGTACTGCAGATTATCATCACTGAATATAATATTGAAATTCAATCAAATCTCTGAAAGCATTGTATTATTCCAACGTTAGTACTCAATTACGAGATCATGAGGCCGAATAATTAACCATGGTTTTAAAATCAGAAAATATAAACCATAGTGGAATTAAATATCAGAGTTCATTAATCTCCGCTGATAATAAATCGACGATAATTACATTTTCACCTGGTAACAGGTAGAGAGGCTAATTAATCCGATTGAAACATTGTTATCGTAACAACAAGTGACGCAATATTATTCTCAGCCGATCAAGATAAATCTTTACAAACGTCATACCGGCTTCTAGAATATTCGTATTTAATAAACGTGTCGTAGATTTATTAGAATAATAATCAAGATGGAAAATCAGTCGACTTAATACGATTAAAAAAAATTCTAAACATACTATAGACATGGTGTTTAGGAATAGTTGCTGGTTTGCGAAGATCATGTGTAAAGAATTTGCGCTAATTGCGAATTTCTGTGTCATCTAGCGAGTGGAGAACCGGAATTAGAATTATTTAGCAATTAATCTAGGGATGGAAAATAGTTTCTAATAACGTAGGGAGAGGGTTGAGCGACGTGATCCCTATCGAATATCATTTACCCGAAAATTTGCGAGGCTCTATTTTCCTAGAATTTACGTTTATAATACCTACGGGCTCGTAATTACGTAATTAAATTGGGATTTAAACCTCGCGACGGTCGTCTCGGAAACCGAATCAAATCATTCGACTCATATCACTGTATGAAAATCTTGATAGCGTCAAACCTAAGACTCCACTTTTAATTCACAGCGATTTTATCTGGCCATCGACAAAATCTCAACGATCAACACCTGCGTTTAAATCTTATACGAAAATCGATGCTGTTTGGAGATTTCTGAAACTTTTATCGTCAGTAGAAACGAAAGCTACAAACGTATGGAACTTTTCGATGGACATCAAGTCCTGTCGGATCCTTATTTCCCTCCAGGACTTGAAAAAAATACCGGAAATGGACTTTCTTGATTCTGGCCTGGCCAGTAATTCAGGGGCGACAGTTCTTACGGGAAATCAGAGCTCTTTGGTACTTGGCAAAGTCGCAGATTTTTTTTTCCCACCAGATACGAGTTAGACTGGAAGATTTGACCTCCTCTTACACTGCGCGATTTGCCCGCTGAATTTGTATAGAGAGAAGAAATTCTGGAAAAGCTTGGAAGGGAAGAAGCAGCAAGCCGGAATAGGTTGCTTCAGCCAGGGGGTTGTTGCTCCTCCAACAAATCCTTCGTCAGTAATCGAGGTCGAGCTACGTTTTACTCCAGAACACTTAACTCTATTGCGATTGGATTTCCAGCCACCTTGGCTGGAGAGCAGCCCTCCAGTTTACAGTATAGAAATTCGACTAGCGAACTCACAGACAAGCGAGAGGATAAAATACCCCGAAGAAGAAGAAGAAGAAAAAAAAAGGGGAGCTGAAGAAAGTATATAGGCATCAATTCGAAGGATCTAAGGAAAATTTCGCAAATCCAAAAATTTCGAGACCGAATGCTGGAAAAAAAAAAAAAATAATTCCATCATTTTCTGGTTTACGTATAAATGAACAGATCAAACGTTTGGAAGCTTTTTGTCTTTATTCTGGTTGAAGAGAGAGAATTTTTCACCGTAGTTCAATGTCTTGAAGATTCTCAAGAAGAAGTACCAGGAAAAATGAATTGAGAATCAGCCAAAAAGGTATAATTTGGCCAGGATTAAGTACCGGACTCCTTTTCTTCGACTCTTTTCCGAATTTAACCGTATCTTTTGCAAAGGGTACCTAATATACTCGGAGGGCAAAGGCTATCGAGCTTCTGGAATATATTTCGAATCGCTAATTGGTATCTTGAGTCGCGATTTAGGTAGGCGATTTCTTAATCACAACGGACGTTCGAAGGGCTAGGTAACTAATTGGTTGGTGGACTGGGAGCGGATGGTAAGGGAGGGTAGAGTGTTGATGGTCCTTCGGGAGCAATAAAATTGTTTGCGAGTTGTAATAACCTCATTAATTACGAGCGTAAACTTCGCGGGGAAACTTCCAAGTAAATAATGGAACCCTGGCTATCTTGCCCCTTCAATCTCGTTTCTATTCTCGCACGATATTCTGACGTGCCCAGCTATATATACGTTACCAGACCAAGTCTTCGAGTCTTTTCACAATCTGAGTCGCGTTTGGCTTCAAGCGATTCTTGACGCTCGTGTGCTTTCGCCTCTATTTTCCATATTTTCTCCTTCGACGTTAACGACGCTTTTCTCTAGCTACATCATGTAACGCTAATCGCGGTAATTAATTCCATGCAGCTGCAGCTGCAGCTTTGCAAGTGCTGGCAAAAGGTTCGAGAAATTAGAGACATTTTCCGACTCTCTGAAGAAGAAAAAGTACAAATTTATTCCATGCAAGATACGCAGAGTCAGGATTAATTTCAAAAGCTGCGGAAGGTCAAAATTCGGATTTTTATGCTAACGATTGACAGTTTTTCGGAAGATTATTTCCCCGAAAGTCTACGTAGCCAATTTGAAAAAATCCGAATGGAAAAATACCGAAGGTTCAAAATTCCGAATGCTAAAGATCCGGAAGGCCAAAACTCCGAATCTCGGAATTCACGAGATGCAACGTCGTTTATTTCACAGCTTTGTCACGAGCTTCCCTTAAATTTGCCAATTTTTGGACTTTCAGAGTTTTTGACTTTCTGATCTTTGAGCTGTCTGCATTTGGACCTTTGGGAATTTCCAAATTCTGAACTCTGACGTTTTTAGAAACTCAGAATCGGAATTTCGACCATACGGAACTTCAAACCCACCCCTAATTTTCCTCCTACCAATAAAATAAAACTACCCTTAATTTCATCCAGTGGGGGGAATTTCGCGGGATTTTCCAAATTGGCTATTCCGAGGGGATAGTTAGCTGTCACAATATGGGAATAGGACCAGCGAAGAGCTTGTTGTGCCCACATGTAGGTATCATTATACATGCTGGAGGTACATACGTGCTCCGGATCGGAGTTACATATAGAGTAGATTCCGGTAGGGGCTGCAGGATGCGGAATGGGTCAGCGATATTTCAGTGTCGATGCCGACGAGTTTGGCTAACGAGTGATGTGGTCAGCGCGCGCCCTTGTCGATGGGGTTGCAAAAGCGTTGCCAAAAGCACACCTACCATGACTTACGAACCCTTCGCACATCCTTCTCTCCAATCAACCCCAAAGCTTTCCCTCTTTTCTCCAGAGGAAAATTTACCCCGTATACAATAACTCGCTAATATCACATCCCAATAAAGTTATGGCTAACAATAAAACTGCCGAGTCAACAGAATCGAAGAAAAAAAAGCTCCCGGAAGAGAAAATTGCGTTATTGTTAACAGGTCAAATCAGTTTTCATCCCTTCGGCTTTCAGCTCGCTCAATTTTACCTGGAGAATCGCTGCAGGTTTTATTACCGAAGTCAAAAAAGCTCATTTCAATTTTCAGGGGTGCGGTATGATTTCAATTTGCACGGCAAGCCTTTGACCTTTTGCTGGGGTACGGCAAGGTAGTTTGAAAAGTCAAGGTGAGAATTAATTCAATTTTGGGGTTTAGCACCTTGTCGAAGACAAAGCTGTACTTCAAGGCACTGGTGTCGATTTTGGGAGTGGCGGTTATTCAAGTCTTGAACGAATAACGGGAACATCCAGGCGCGTTTCCGGGACAATTTCCGGCAAATCTACCTCACCTTAGGCTGAGGCTAATCCAAAACCCTTATACTGACATACGCGTAGTTCCGCGATGAAGCGAACCGGAAGCTTTCTCTTACTCGCTCCGAATTTCTAAAGCTCCGATAGCTGAAAATTCCGAATTCATTTTCAACGCGATGCTGAGTTTCTAGAAACGTTAGAGTTCAGAAGTTGGAAATTGCGAGAGGTCAAAATGCAGAGAGCTCAAAGATCCGAAAGTTCAAAACTCAGAAAGTCCAAAAATCGGCGAATTTAAAGGGAAGCTCGTGACAAAGCTGTGAAATAAACGACGTCGTATCTCGCGAATTCCGAGTTTTGAAGATTTGGCTTTCGGAATTTTGAACTTTCGGTGTTTTTCCATTCGGATTTTTTCAAATTGCCTACGTAGACTTTTTGGGAAATAATCTCTCTCAAAACTGTCTTTCAGTAGTAAAAAAAAATCGGAATTTTTTTCTTTCGCAGTTTTTAAAATTCGAAATTTCAATCCCACCACACGATGCATTATTTATATCTAACCCGGCAGTTTCTAGCGACGTGCAGTAAAAGCTCCGTGAAGATTTGAGCTGGAAATAAAGCAAGAGTGCATTCAGTAAATTCAGAGATACGAGTGACAAGATTGCCAGGTAAATAGCAAAAGCACATGGAGCTTTCTTAAGAATTTTTCTTTCGTTTTTGGGAGTCCTGAAAAGTGAGAAGAAATTTCCGCGCGTCTTTGAAAGCCACTTTTGCCGTCACATGATTTTCAATCAGCCCGAGCCCTGCAGGTATAGCTAGCTATAAATTGTAGTGTTTGCTCCGAGGAAAATTACACCGACGAAGCTAGTCTGTTCAGAGTGTATCTCTGCGTTAAATTCGATTTCGGGAATATCCCACGGGAGGTCACTGCTTGTGTTACTCGACCTATACCTTCCTTCCTTCCTTCCTTCCCTGTTTCATCCCTCTATTCTCATCCCTTCGGTCGCGTAGGGTACCTATACCAACCCCCCCTCTCCCTTTGCACAAGGGTGAGAAATTCACCCGAGTGATGTATTATAGCAACGGTGGAGATTCTGCGTCAGCGAAAACTATATATACGTCTCGTATGCTGCGTCCCGTTGTTTCTCAGTATCGAACCCAGTTTTCCCCGATTATTTTCCAATCACCTTCCGAAATCGAACACCAATTGTTACCAACCCAGATAGATCATTTGTCACACTGCACCCGATACTGACAAATCGTTCTGACGTCTACAGAACAGGATCGAAGGTCTCAATCTTTTTTTTTTTTTTTTTTCTTACTTTTTTTTTCTGTATAAATCATACAAGGGCAAGTCTTATCCTAATTTTTTTCTGTACAAGGACCTTTTTTATCACAAATTTCTATTTTTTTTGAAATTTCTTTTGTTAATTTCTTTTTCTTCTATTCGTTCAATTAGGCAAACTCGGTAATGAATTGCCTTGAGGGTTTGTATAATTGCGTAACAGATTGATTTTCGAAATAGCCCAGGGTAATGGAATAGCTTTGTTTGTTGGGCCGCAGCACCGCGTGGCCCCCGAGAACGGGGTAAAGCAATGGTGCGAATTTGTCCGCGTCATTGACCCAAATTATACGAAATTTGCCAGGCCCAGGAAACTAGGAAACATCCAGGGACTGTATTCAAAGTCGGATATCCCACCAAATTGATTCCCGCGATCCTCACAAACTGCAGGCTGGGTTTCCGCTCAAAGAATCCAACTGTGTAATCCTACCCCATCCGCCATTTAGCTAAGCCGAAAAGATTAACCCGAGAAAATGTCAATTTCTGACTTCAAGGGGATGAATTTTTTAACCTAAAATTTTTTTTCAATCATTTCGCGGACCTTGTTCTTCAGTTCTTATCCGTATTTGTCATATCCTAGATTGAGAATAAAATTAAAAATGGAGAGTTTGAAACAAATGGCGACCGAAATTAGGTACCAAGGACAAAGGTCATTTGTTATTTTTCGTCCTAGGTACGTAGAATATGATGATAAATAAGGTGGTAATAGTTGAATCTCCAGGCGAGGGTCTTCGGCCGTTGTTGTCCCAAGGTAGACTTTATCTTCGTGAAACCGGACGAGAGTATATAGTATTGTTGCGTGTATTTCAGTTGGAGGCTGTCCATATTTCGCGATATAATAACAACCAACAATGGTTTAATCCGAGGTAGGCACCGGGGCGAACCTCGAGCACAAAAGGTGTGAGCTACCGAGGTAAGCTGATTAGAAACCTTCCCATCCCCATATACTTCGTTGATGCTGGACCAGAGCCCGCCGAGAAACACCTGCGTAATATATATCTATGCACAAACGTGTATTATATATATATATTTGTATAAAACAGCTATGTACATACATACAACAGTCGAGGCGAAGATATATTAACGTGGTCCTGAGTTTTTCACTTTAATAATATAACAAGACCCCGAGCTCTGCCTCGGTATGGCAGACAAAAAACAATTAAAAATACGACACCACCGAGTTTGTCTAGCCGTAATTATTCCAAGTATATAGTATATACCTTAACCACCCCAGTTTTCACTATTTTTTATTGGTCTATAAAGAACAGGGGTACGTCTGGATATCCACATTGATATCCAAATGAAATTACAGGCGTAATAGGTCTACTTCGTATTCGAGATGTTGAATAATTTTTGAAAGCCTCGATCAGCCACGGGCTTCGATTGGAGATAAAAAGAGAAATAATTTTAGTAGAGCTTATGCGGAATGGTCTCTTGGAAATTGGCTACCTTTCGAAAGCTCGTCACTTCTTATACGCAGCGTTCTTTGCGGATCGTTTGGTTTCTTGAAATCAGTTGAAGAGCCAAAAGAACAGTATAATGAATCTTTGCATAATTCTTTTTCGAAATGAAAACAAAGGATAATTCATCATTGAAGATTATTGTGATTTTGGAAACAAAAATTCTAAAGGGTTTTTCAAAATTCAATTACCATTATTTCCTCCATTTTGTCTCTTCCATGATCCCTGCAATCTCCAAACTGGACTAGACTAAAAAAAGATTCTATTACTCTGTTGACGCCAGTCATAAGAGGAAGCCATAGCCTCGATCTAAATCTATGGAGAAGTTGACTACAGACCATAATATAGTGCGATTATCGGCTTTCGCTAACCACACTTCTAGTTAATTGTAGAAATTACGGCTCAAGTAATCAGGACGGTATTTGTTTCCAGCAATTAAGTTGGTAGAAGCGGAAGCTTGTGATCCTCTGAATTATCCTCCGTCTCGGAAAAGCGAGTAAAAACCAGTGAAAAAAAACACACAAAAAAAAAATACAAAAAAATACAAAAAACTGAAAACATCTACAACCTGTGAGAAGAATTCTCAGCAGCTACACCGTAACAATATAAATTATTCTTTCCCTGTTTGCTTGCCGTGTTAGGCTGATTACAAGTGAAACGAAAGAAGGAATGAAACGGGAAACAGAAAGAAGGATCTCCTTGCCTTATTTCCTCTATCTTTTTTTTTCTGAAGGGCTCAACCTTGGGTAAATTCCCTCTGTTTTTCATCTCGGCAAAGACAACTGGTGACTGGCTTTGCTCTCGTGTCTTACGAAGAATAGATTCGGTTTCCATTGTGACCAGAAGTTGGATTTAAGGAAATTACGTCTCAGAGTAAAAAAGGGTCTTATCTTGAGGGCTCCTTTTACAAACGGATCCTATACTCACCCTTTCATCTTCTCTCATGATCGTTTCTTCAAGGACTATCACCATGATCTCGTTCATGGGGAGCATGTGCTATGGTACCCTATGTAGTTCACACAACTTTTGCAAGCTACATGCATTACCAAGGTGAGTATGAGATCGTGTGTGCCACATACATTGGTATATGTATATGCAGTAGGTATATCTAGATTTCACAGCTAGACGACTGTGAACTCGCCCGAGCTACAACCCCGAGGCTCGTATACCTTACCAACGTCCCAGGGTGAAACCGAGATACGGTGTGGCGTTGGGGCGATATTTCATAGGTGGTGCAAAGCACCGTAATGCATACAGAGACGGTGGTATTTTAATCCTCCTGGTTTCTGATCCTCGAGGAACTCGAGGAACTCGAGGACTGCACTCGGTTTGCTGCCCTGACTTTCCGTCTCTCTTTTGAGTTCCTTTTTTCCAACTTTTCTTTTTATTATTATTTTTTTTCACTGGCATCCCCCGCTTATACGCGGACATGCGTGAAGACGCAATCTTTGTCCTGGTATTATAGCTTCTGCTTGAGAAATCCTTGCCAAAGGACCATTGCTAGGGATTACACTTACTGACGGATTCAATTAGGCCATGTCTATACAACGGAGGCGTAAGACCTTCGGGCTTTTTGTTATATACGATATTAAACCAGCGCTAGATCCTCTATTCGAAATTAATAAACGAACGGTACTACTGACTGAACTTAATGTTATTAAATTCATCAGCAATAATAGCGATTAACGGAATACCAGCTCGCATGAGTTGAAATCTAAGAACAAAAATATTTGCTATAGGTAATTGGCAAAGAATTGGGATCGAATTACTATAGGCTTTTTTTATTCTTACTTCGAATCCTGGGACCGATCAGATTGGGTAATCTAAAAGTTTTAGGTCACGTTTAAAATAGTTGAAAACTAATTCCGCTAATAAATGAATTTCACTTGGAATCTTGGCTTGTCGGACGTGATGGCGTGTGCCGTACGGCTTGAAACTTTCTAAAACTTTCCACGGAGCGTTGGCAGGATTAGTTTAAGGAGTCAGAATTAACCGACGCAGACAATTAATTACACTGGATAACCTACTATCGAATCTTAATTATTCATTCTCATTATTCCCTGACTTTGATCAGATTGAACCCCCTGCCACTTTTACACATTCTAAATTCCTCAGTCGCTGAATATTAAACCCCCAAAAACCCACGGGGCCATTTCACAGACCCTGAGACGCACCCCTGCAGATATGTGCGCTTAGCTCAAATTCAGAGAAGCAAATAGTTCTAGATAGTTGGACGCTTCGGTGACTGCAGAGTAAAGACGATTTCCGACTAAAGCTTAGCCGTATCAGGTTTCAGATTGCTTAAGCTCACCACATCAAACCAATCACAGATTACCACGAACCGAAAGCATGTTTTCCCATTTCCAAGTCAATGGCCGGCAGTCCAGTGAAACATACAGTAGGTACAATTGATATTGATGAGTGAATTAAATTACAGATGGTTATTTGAAGAGGCGTAGGTATACAGGGTGAGTTTTCTCCGGGGTTCTGAGAGGGTGTGGCCTAAATTGGTTGAGGCTCCGCCTTCTTCTATTCATACTTGTTATTGTCAAGAAAATAATCTCCATTCATGTGGAGATACCCTTATTCCCAAATCTGCCTATTATTCCGGGCGATCTAGATCAAGTCAACAAACGGTCTAATCGCATATTGTATTATGATGATAGTGTAAGAAAAGCAATGACACTAACTATAAGCCTTGATAATATTGATTCATTCGGGTAGTATCACATTAGATGTTCGAACTGACCACTTTCTGCATCGATACACACGAGTCTTCGTTAGAGCCAAGTAAACAATAACTGACAGTGGGCGAGGAATAATATTCTGATAATAACAAGCATGAATCGAAGAAGGCGGAGCCTCAACCAATTTAGGCCACACACTCTCAGAACCGCGGAGAAAACTCACCCTGTATATAATTATTTGCGGCAATGAACATTGACGGTTTTTTTTCACCGAATATTCATGACGGGAAGTTGTATTTTCCTTGTGTTATAACAAGAGGGAGAGTTTCGATTATAAAAGCGATCTTTTTTCTTCCCCTGAGTTTATTCAACCTTTCCGATACACGGCCCTTATTCAAATCTTCGACAAGTACTTCTCAGCAAACACAAGGCACATCCGTTTAATATAGCTAATTAAGATTCTGGTTCATTTCAGACGAATAGGTGCCTCCAAAAGCGTGCAGCCTTCGGGGCAGCTTTTGAAAACAGTATGCGCGGATATTTAGATCCGTTAATTTTCATGGGAGACAAGGAGGGGGTCGTTTTCGGTACAACTTATATCTCGATTCCTCTATATATGGGGAATTCCAGCCCAACCTGGACAGCTTTTGACCCTCACCCCTCTCGATTTTTTTCATTTTTTTTTCTGATATTCGGTAGACCGAAAGGAGTGCTTGTGATTTATTTCAAATTTTTATCTCAATCCGTTTTCGATTTACATATTTTTGAAAATTCGCAATTCCCGATGATCGTCAAACGTTTAAACGCCTGTATCTCTGAATCTATCAGTCGGATTACAAAATGTGAGTATATGAAATTCATCGGAAGGAAGTGTACTTTTCGAAAAAAATATTTCTGGATAATTGTGCCTCGTCCTTCATAGTGAAATCTTCGTTTAAACATGAAAAATCGATTTTTCTCAAAGTATGACATAATTCAAAATTTTCAAAAAATTCTCAAAAATACTTCGAGAAAAGACAAAATTTTTGAGCTATGGCTGATCGTGGGCCTCGGCTGCTTTCTATTTTTAACAGAATTTTAATTGATTATTTTGAATTTTTTCTCAAATTTTTGATAGAATTTTAATTGATTCAATTTGAAATTTATTTTAAAAGATAAAGAAAATTGAGAAAAAATTGAGAAATTAATTTTCAACAGGATTTTGATTGATTTAATTAAATTTGTTTTTCAATTTTCAATAGAATTTTAATTAATTCAATTAAAATTTCGATTAAAATTCTGTTAAAAATAGAAAGCAGCCGAGGCCCACGATCAGCCATAGCTCAAAAATTTTATCTTTTCTCGAAGTATTTTTGAGAATTTTTTGAAAATTTTGAATCATGTCATACTTTGAAAAAAATCGATTTTTCATGTTTAAACGAAGATTTCACTATGAAGAACGAGGTCCAATTATCCAGAAATATTTTTTTCGAAAAGTACACTTCCTTCCGATGAATTTCATATACTCACATTTTGTAATCCGACTGATAGATTCAGAGATACAGGCGTTTAAACGTTTCACGATCATCGGGAATTGCGAATTTTCAAAAATATGTAAATCGAAAACGGATTGAGGTAAAAATTTGAAATAAATCACAAGCACTCCTTTCAGTCTACCGAATATCAGAAAAAAAAATTAAAAAAATCGAGAGGGGTGAGGGTCAAAAGCTGTCCAGGTTGGGCTGGAATTCCCCATATACATAAAAGCTTCCAGGATATATATACCGAAAACCAAAGAAATAGTTAATGGATAGAAAAGCACCATGGCACATTTATTGCGCAATATATTTAGTGCCTTGAAGTCCTTCTGGAAACCATAATGCGCTAATGAACTACCCTTGGGGTATATATTGAGCTTGGGAAACTTGCGCGGCAGGATACGCACCCCAAAATATTCCGTCCCATAAAACATATTAAGAAAATTTATACCCGTAGGTATATATATATATGTATACGAGCCTATACATAGCACGAGGCTCGATCGAGAACTGACAATACGAGTCTTCCCCAAAAATGGTATAAATTTGCGAAATTTGAAACGAAATGTTCATCCAGGGTGACCTCGGAGCTTGCGATCGTCTTTCAACAGCAGACATGAATCGATTGGAAGCTCAGCTCACTCTGATGATTATGATCAGTAAATTTCCACCACCATGATCACTAATACGTTCTATATTGAGGTAAAAAACAAACCTGGGTATATTATAATACACAAGCTATGGATCAACCACGCATATTGCACAATTTCTTCACGTCCTCTTCGAAGCTTCGAGGGATACATACCTGAATAAATTTGAACACCATTTTCATGCTGGGATGGAGCAGTTGTACGAGAAACTACAGGACGATGTACGGTATTATATACAAGCCCCAAACATTATGCAGGAGAGAAGCGAGTCTTGGTCAGCGGGACTCTGCAGGGTAAGCTCGTAAAATACATGCACTCTAAGCAGACGACACAAGCACACGGCTTTCACGATGTACTTGGACAGGAAGGCAGGCAGGCAGCCAGGCAGCCAGCAAGAGTGGGCTGAGGTTAAACTTAAGGTACGAAGGAGGTTCGGGAGGAAGACAAGAAGGGCGGACAGGAGGCGTACACGGCACCGTGCACTCAGATGATCATCTTCCTCCTGATGTACCAAAATTAGATGCACGTCATGGCTGGAGACGAAGGTATTGATTCTTCTCCAGGTACGTTGATCCTTCGACTTCTTACTTCCGGCTCTGAAGAAGAGAAGCTGTATAATCATCAGCTCAAAAATCAAAAGCCCAGTTTCTACTTGATATTCTCCTTTTGAAATAAAATATAGGGCGGGATTGAAGTTTTGAATTCCAAATGTTCCGAACGCTCAAAATTCCGAATCTATTTCAGACGCGATTCTGAGTTTGGAATTCGATTCGGAATTCCAATCTTACCCCTAAATTATGAAATCAAAAATGTTAACCCATGATACTCGAATTCAGAATTTGCTCAAATTGAGATCTAATCAAATTTTGGTTACTTAGGAGAAGCATCAATTTCTTTCTTGCACTCATATTCCGGGAGAATATCACTAGATTGAGGTTCGAATTTTGCAATTCGAAAATTTCAAGACGGTTTTATCGAATGTGGCCGAGATTTGAAATGCGAGCGTAACGATCTGTTCATTCGAATTCCAAATGTGAGCTGCAGCTAGGAGAAAATTGGCGAATGAAAATTGTAAAGGTCGTTAACGGCTCGAGATAGAATAGAAAATTACGAGGGATGTTTTAGGCCGAGTTTTTTAATTCGCAATTTGTCACGATTAATTTTGAATAACTTTTCGGCCACCCTCGAAGAAGGCTCTCGGTCGTTACCTGCAAATATGAAACTCTTGTCAAAGCCTCGAGTTTAGGGGGACCGTAGGACAAGTTCCTCTCTGCCCTCTGTTCTGGACCCTCTCTTTATTCTCTCCATCTCTTTTCCTCTCTTACCGAGTCACCGAAAAAGTTTTAAACTGAGAACATCCAATTACGATGCAAAGGACCGAGTTAGGAGTCGTCCTCGAGGGTGAGAGAAACGAGGCGATTTCTCAGGGAGACAAAGTGCGACAGAGGAAAAGAGGAAGATGGATTCAGGGAAAAGGACCCCACGCTCTTACAGGAAAAGACACATTTTCGAAAGCTTGCAAAATTTTCTCTCTTGAGAAGGAGATAATTTTTTTTCCTTTTAATTCGAATTAACTTTACAGCAGAAGGCAGCCTCCTTCCAAACCAAAAATTGAGTTTAAACTTTTTTGACAGATTTTCAACTATCGGAAATCATTTATCTTTGCTTTGTTTCGATGATCAGTCAGTCGAATCAATGGAATTGTTCAGAGGAGAGAAAAATTGCGATTGTTTGCCAGGTCTAATTTGGGGAAGAATAATCCCCGTGTCTTTCAGGAATAGCGAATTTCCACCCCCCTAGCCAATTCCAGGATAAGGGAGCGTACTGTTTTTTTCTTTTGGTTTCTTTCTGACAAAATCAGATGAGGCTTTGGTACATTGAAACGAGTTTTTCGCAAAGGATATTCCGAGTACCTAAAGGATATACCGAAAGCATTAGCGAACTATTGACATCGCGACCTACCCGCCTAATTCGGTTCTCGTTTCTTCTATCACGACAAAGTATTGTCTTCGTTAACGAGGTCCTTCAGCTTCAACCCTTCGCTCAAAAAGGAGGCTAATAAGGTATACGAATAAGACGAATACAGAAAAAGAAAAGAAAAAAATTGGTCAAGTGGACTGAACTAGACTTTCAATCGGATTTCATTATTCTTTCTATCGTTCAATGAGGACGTTTTGATTTTTTGCAGCTGAGCCAGTCGGTCAGTATCAATGGAAGATGGTAATTTTTTCAGGCATTTTTTAAAGAGAAAACCAACAATTTGGTATTCCTTACGATGAATAAAAGTGAAGCTTTAGGAAAAACACACGTTCATTTGCTCTCGGTATTCATTTTTATAGGCTGGTGTATTTCAAGATGCAAGCGACGACGGCGATTTACTCAAGGCAAATTGAATTCGTCTTCGTTCGATATTTTATACAAGATTTAATGCTACCACCGAGGTACCTACTTTGCCACCCCGAAGCTCTTTCAGGCAGAAGCGCGTCGTAATGAGACATGAAAGTGTTGGCAATAAGGCATCATCGTCGTCGTCGTCTTCGTCTTCGTCTTCGTCTTCGTCTGGTATATAGAAGGAAGGTAAAGCAAATATGTTTTCGCTTTGCATCATCTCGTCGTATATAACATAAGAACCAAGAGGTACATACAAAGTCTGTGCAATACACGAAGGCGTCTCTACGTACGGCCTCCTTATTCCCATTCTCGAGTTTGTTTGGGTTTGTTTCAACCCGCAGCTCAACAAGATGTGCCGCGTAAAATGCAAATGGGAATTTGTCGCGAGTGGCAAACGCGGAAAATGTAAATGTTAAATGAAAGCTTGACATCCGTTAACCACCCGTAAACAATCTTGAAATTATTCCCCTTTCACCATATAGTCATTTTTCTCCTACCCTTATATTCTCCATCCCCTAATGTTACACTCAAGATTTTTTCTAATCCTCATCACTACGATTCGATTTTTTTATTCGATCATGCGAAATCTTTATTCTTCATCCCCTAATGTTACGCTCAAGATTTTTTCTAATCCTCATCACTACGATTCAATTTTTTTCCGATCATGCGAAATCTTTATTCTTCATCCCCTAATGTTACACTCAAGATTTTTTCTAATCCTCATCCCTAATAATTTGATTTTTTTTTATCTGATCATGAAATCTTTAAGATATAGGAAAAGCTTTCCTCTATAGTTTTAAACGCAGTTTACAATTTATCCTTCTAAAACGTGGGGTGGATTTATTTTTGGTAAAAGTTTCCCAGTCCACGTCACGCGGATATAGCAGCAAGTCGTTCCTGACTTTCAGAGAACATATTGTGTCAAGCCTTGAATGTTGTGCCCCGGAATGTATACAATCCGACTACTCCACCGCTACAGTAGTTGTCTATTTTCAGTCGCTGGGGTTTCCAGCAACACAACATATCTACCTACCTATACGTGCAGTCGACGTTGCGGCATGTAGAAACGCAGTAAGTGCTCTAAAGGGGTGGAATACAAGGTTGAGGGGGTAGGTAGGTAGGTAGGTAGGTAGGGTACGGGAAATCCGCCCAGTCCAGTTCTCTTGGCACCAAGATTGTGCCCTCACGATCGGTAACTTTATGGCTTACCCGTGATTCCGGTACTGGTCTCAAATTCCATTCTCTTAAATCACCACCCACCCCCCAGACCTTACCCCGAAATTACTTTAAAGCAACCCGTACCTAAAGGAAGGGGAAAAATTATTCTCTGTAGAAAAATCAATCCATTCATTCACCAAAGTTCGTTTTTCACATCATTGTAATCGATTCATCTCGAAATCTATTCCTCCGATTCAAATTCTCCGGGTAAAAAATTGTTCAAAATACAAGCCGTGTATATAAATTGAGTGTGGAAAATAGAAAAACTCCGTAATTGTTTGATTTTTGGAAAAATTACTATTTATTCTATGAGTCTTTTCAAACGTAACGATGAAATTAACTATTGTCATGTGTATATAAATCATTGCTAATAAATTCCGTAGCGTTTTACAGATGTAGCTTGATTCGAACCGGAAGTTGGGAAAAAAAGAGTAGTTGATTATTTTTTACAAACATCGAATGAATATTCTTTCATCTGGTACTCGTCAGTGCAGAAATGGTATATACGTAAGCGTCGTAGGTCGTAATGAAATTGGGTGAAATTTGCGAGAGTGGTTTTTCCTCAGAGTGAAAACCCGAGGAGAAACGATCGCATCGATATACCGAGCGGAGCAACAAAAAAAAGAAAAAGAAAATGAAAAAAAAAAACAGATAAAAGATAAAATGAATGAACGGATGGAGGGAGATCTTTCAAAGAAGAAATCCTGTTTGGTTTTTCCTCGGTGAACCCTCTTCGTTTTTGACCAGTTGTCTTCCTCTTCTTCTTCTTCTTCTTCTTCATCGCTTTTCGGGTCTGAGTCTAACGAACTTTCATGTTTTCTGTTTGCTACGTTTATTCAATTTTTCTTATTCTCCGGTGATTTTTATTTATTTATTTTGTTTCATTTATCCAGGTATCCGCGGTACAGAAATTGAAACTATGGGAAAAACCTTAACTCCCCTTTATTCAGCCCCCATATATTCCTGCCTTTTCGCACATTTTCGCTCACTCACACACGCACACATATACATATATATAGTAAACGTCCCCTGCCCGGAACTCCCGCAACCATCCGCCGCAGGGTAACTTAATTTCGTCAAACGTCGGAAAAGTAAATTGCTCGAGGGTAATTAGGTTAGCCGTACATGCCGGGGTATATATATATATATATATATATATATATATGCCTCTCAGTATTTCGTTAGTTTTGTTATCGTTTTACCGATCGCATGGCGTCTACGAAACGGGGTCAAAAATTGACGTTTACTTTTCTGCGATTACCGGAAAAAAGAACAGGACGAAAAGAAAATCGACATGTTTCTTTCCAAATCTTCTCATCTGATAATAGAAAAAGCTCATATTATATCCCTGCGAATCTTCCTCAAATTATTTTTGAAAAATAGTTTTTGCCTGTACTGTTAGATTTTTATAATTTCGCCTGTAGGTATATCGCGAGTCATTGGGGAAAAGCTAATGTGCGTGAATGTGCGAGTTTCGAAAAACTGGCGAAGGACATCGCGATAGGAAGATCAGAGAATAGACAGAGCATTAGAGGGAGGAAAATAAAAAAAAAAATATTAAAACAAAAGAGAAAAAGAGAAAAAAATCAAAAAAATCTCGAGGACAAATTGGCCATCTCGGGGAACCGATAGAGCTGTATATTTGCCCGAGGGGGTTAGAACAGGGTTGTAAATAGCTCCGATCAAAGGGTCTTCCTTCGGTTATCCTCAATGCGACCTTCTCCCTCGAGCGACATTAATCAAACAATAAAATCGAATTGAAAACCGGTAGGTACCTATAGATGTATTTACTACACACGTACGTACATCGCACCTGATTTTTTTTCTTTTTTTTTATCCCCATCCTTTTTTTTCATTTTTTTTTTTTTTCTTTCTTTTTTGCAACCGATGAAACTCGGTATCGGGCTCTACGCGGTGTTACTAACTAAGTGGGCCACTCGAACCGGGCCTTTTAAGCCACCGCGAACTTGTAACTCTGCAAAGTTTCAAACCCTGAAGTGGTTTTGAAACGGGCAGCTTATACGACGATCAAATTTTGCTTATAGATAGGTACAGTCACGAATATCGTATATTGGAATTAGTATTTACACTGAGAAAAAAAATTTGTTGAATTTACTCAATATTTCCAAATAGAAAAATTAGTTGTAATAATCAGGTATGCATTTCTCCTAAGCGAGAATTAGTGGACGGGAACCTAATTTCTTCGTTTCGAGAAAATATTTGGTCGCCTCAAGCAAATATCTATTTCGCCGCCCGTGACCGCCCATTTTTTTGACTCGAACGATATTTTTTCAATTCAACAAATTCTTTTTCTCCGTGTACCACTGCTCTTTTAATTGATCATTGATTGAAATGTTCATAGAATTTAGGAGACCCAAAATTCCGTTAAACAGCTCCCAGAACTTTCATACAAGGATCTAGCTATCGCTCGATATTTTAAATGAAATTATAAATCCTTTCCCACAATTTTTACCACTCAAAAGTCCTACAATACAAACTCATGAATTTTCTCGTGGTGTCAAAAGATCCTGGGCATGTATTTTGAAACACGGTAGTGCTTTCGTCATAAAGTTTTTTCTAACTCGGGGGTAGTAGTAGCCTTTCGTGAAATTGAGTCTGATTTATTCCAGAGGCGAAAGCTCTGACGTCCGGATAGGAAAAAAAAGGGTAGATATATATTTTTCTTTTCTTTTCTGTTGTTTTTTTTTCTGGTTTCCCCCCCTTTTTTTTTCTTTCAACGAGAGGAAAAGCTCTCGTGAGTTCGAAGCTCCGGGTATAGGTTGGTATAGGCGATTTGTCATCGTCAGTGCCCATGCCATAGTGTCACCGTGACACTGACACTGAACACTGCTAAACCAATTAAAACTACGTCGTGGGCATAAACTAGTCTGAGGTATACGGAAGTGAGACTAGGTAGGTATAGGGTGGAAAATCGTGTCGAGCACCCCTTGTACCAGTTAGGGGGTGAGTCGACGTCTCCTAGCCGTGCATAACGTCGCCTCCTAAATTATATGTTCACGACGATAATTTATATAGGTATATCTTACTTTCCGCAAAAACATCGGATTTATCTAACTTTTCACATCCATAAATTTTCCCTATATATATATATATATATATGTATATCCACATCTTCCCTCCCCTAAAAACTGGATAAGGGAAAAATTCGAGAGAAGGATTTCCTATTGAGAAATAAATATTTGAAAAAAAAAAAATATATATGATCCAGAGATGAGTTTACTTTGTGGAAATTAGTTTAAACTTTGTTATTATTATTTCAAATCAATTCACGCGAATGAATTATGGTATTATTATTGGAGCTTGCAGCGATTCGGACCAATGTGGAAAGGTACGCCAGCTTGGAGAGGGTTCGCGGTTTCAAATTCACGTACGATTCGCATACGTTAGCTTTTCCCATATACATATGTAGGTACCAACGCGGATTGTTGAAATGTGGAAATTTCCACTCGAAATTCCTAGCTAACTGGTATCTGGCTCCACTTGGTATTTGCCCACCTATATGTACGTATATATATATGTATATCCATCTAGCCAGGGATGCAACATCCGTCGAAGTGTACTTCCCATTTTCAGGAACGTCGGAACTTCGAAATACTAAACGTGTACGAATTATGCCACGTTCCTTTCGAGCGGAATTAGTTTAGCAAAGTTTGAAATTACCGTGAACCCAAACCCCTCCAAGCTTTCTCTGCAGCTTCTAATTTAAAACGCGCGACACCGACGAGATTCCGCCTATCGCAAAGTATTTATCGAAAGAAAAATTTCCCTTCAGTCTTTCGTCGATTTTTTATATAATAAATAAAATACCATTTTTCTCGACACATTCGTTTATCTCATCAAACATTGGAAAGCTCTCTTCTGTGCTCTTAGTACCTATATAGACAGTGTTGTATACAATTCACAGTTCCTGGAAGAATTTTCTTTCACCGCAAAATGCCGCGATGGTGTTGCATGTTGGTACATAACCTTAAGATTCCAGATGATGAAAGCCCGAAGAAAAGCGGTTTTCGCGGACCCCGTACCAACGTGTGGTAGAAATTCAATTTCCCGTCTGTGCCGGATGTGAACGCTTTGGGGAAAACAACTGACAGCCAATACGGTTGGTCCACCCGTAGAACGATCTTTCCAGTTTCTCACGTATGTACTACATACGTGTATGTTTGTATATGGGTATAGGTACGACGTGCCGCATGTTACATCTAACACTTTTGACACGATCGTTCCTTTGATAACCTACTCTTCCGTGTCGTCGACCGCAGGTCCTTCGGCCCTTTGGTCCTTCGAGTATAACGCCAAGAGAAACTCGATCAAGATTCAAAATTTTTCATACAAACCTGCACCTACTTCGACGTCAGGCCAGATGGGTTTCGGAACTATTCGAAACCCTTCAGGAATCACATGTGACTATTTTTTACCAATGAAACGTGTCCTCAAATACTGAAATACTTCATAGTGTATAATACCATGAATTTGACGTTTCATGCAAAAGAAAACTGGTTTCAGTCCGATTGGCGGATTATTTTTCATCAAAAGTGGCAATGAACACTGTTCCAAAATCTGTACACTTTCATTTAGTGATCTATACAGTTTCCGGACACCTTGATGGTCCGAAGTATACGAAAGAAAGTTACCAAAAATCGAAGGGTCGTATATGATTTTTCTCAGGAAAATTCGTATTTTGACTTAACCCTTTGAGGTTCTTTGTTCATTCGAATATGTACGTACATACATAGCTTGATTCGCCAAAGTAACAAAGTACAAACAAAACAAAACAAAACAAAACAAAACGAAACAAAAAAGTGGCAGAGCGAGGGTGAAAGATTACCATTCTTCAAAAAGTTGGAGTGAGGTGGGAAGGGGGAGGGGGAGGGGGTGAGTTAGTTACACCGCCATTATGCGAGTTAATTTTAATGAGTGATGTGAACGGAACCCCCAACGATGGCGAGAACAATATAGCCGCCATTATGAACGGCAGGTCGACCTGCAGGGTAGGGTATAGGGTATAGGGTAGAAGGTAGAAGGTAGGTATAGGGTGGTTAGGGTAAGGTAGAGTAGGGGACGGTATCATATAAGGTTTATTAATTAAAGTTAGGGCGGAGCGCTAATTCTCACACAATAACCCACGAAAATTAGTAACTCTGTTCACCAGGATTATTTTACCTACTATGTGCTATGTATGTATATGTACCAACCGTGCCATCTCGCCTTACGTGGGATAGTCCAACGCCGC
Source organism: Ametastegia equiseti (assembly GCA_963989295.1). Taxonomy (NCBI): domain Eukaryota; kingdom Metazoa; phylum Arthropoda; class Insecta; order Hymenoptera; family Tenthredinidae; genus Ametastegia; species Ametastegia equiseti. The sequence goes on from OZ022394.1 coordinate 2,458,841, forward strand.
AAAATGCCCAACTAATTCACTACCAAAGCACTGCGCCTGACTAGTTGAGCTTGATAGTATGGGAAAAGCTCGGGAAAGTGACACGAGCTTTAGCGAGCTTGCGATTCTTTATACAATACAGAAATGTATACGAATTTTTTTTTTTTTTTTTTTTTTTCATTCTTTGGTGTTTGGTTCTATTTTCTACCTCAATTTCAATAATCAGGCAAAAAGCTTGCATACCTACAGGATATTGTATGAGTATAGGATAACCATATGTGACGTACCTGCGGAACCAGCAACAGTCAGTTTCTATCAAATTGACGAATCTGTCGATACGCTACGGTATTTTTGCGGTCCTTTGGTTAACCATTGGCCATGACATCTCGTCGGTAGTATAGGCTCTGAATATACCGTGTACACCATCCATTGTTGAAGGTTGACTAAAATTTTTCAACGCCAAAAACGGTTTCAACCGAGGTGGAAATTCTGCTGGATTCTTTGAAAAATTCACGAGGCCGCAGGATGAGAAGAAATACATACATGGAGAATAATGGTTTTTATTTTTCATTTTATTTTGAGCTTAACGTTTTTAATTAGGCATTAGTCTTCGACATTTGATTATGAAACTCAAAGTTTCATCTTCCAGAATTGAAACTTGGGTTAAGCCAAGTTTACGGGGCAAATGGCGAGGTATGGCAACACTATAGTCGTTGGCGGTGCAATAAATAACATCTTGGGCGCAATTCGCAGCATGTAGCGTCGGCCTGTTGCTGTAGAATGTTTTAAGGGTTTTGCTGCTGCTGCTGCAGCACGGAGCGCAGTTTGCTTCTATTTCTTTAATTAAGAAATTCATTATTATGATCATATTTATTATTATTATTGTTATTATTATTATTATTATTATTATTACGGAGTGAAACTTGGCTTTGGCTCTCGTATACCAACTCGACTGTTTCTTCTTATCCTCCTTTTACTCTCCCTCCTTCTATATTCTCTTTCTCTTCCCTCCCTTATACTAAATTTCTAACTTTGTTTTTCTTCTCTCGCGCAGTATTGCAAGAAAACTCTGCACCCCTCGACGCCGCACGTGGTAGTAACTGCCAGGGCGTGCGAAACCCAAACCCGTAGGTCGAACGAACGGAAAAATTCGGCAAAACTTTGAGCGAAAGATAATTCTCGCTAAAAGATAAAATAACCGCCCATTTCTGAGATTTTATATAATACTGTTCAAGCGTGTAATTTTTTCTTTTCTTACTCTTTAGCGTTTTTTTTTTTCTACTTTTTGATTACACTAACTTTTGACGAGTCAAAGTAAAACTAAATCCTGAAAAGGAAGATAAAGATTATTGGTACCTGAATCCAAACAAAGATCAGGTCGAGTAAATTAATCCTTTTTTTTCCCTTAGCCTTAAGGTAGAAATATAATTCTAGTTATATCTTATTCCATCCCCTTTTTATCCCAAATCTTAACAAATTCTGCAGACTTAGTGTTTGTCTTGCTATAAGCACATAATTTGCTGACCCTACGGTTTTCCTCACTCTGACCTTTCTTGGCTATAAAGATCTTCAGCCGTAGCTGTGCGAGTGTCATTTACTGGGATCATAAATAGCCCGCGTGTCGAAAGCTAGATAAAAAAGAAAAAGCTCTTTCTCATAGGGGTCAAACTTGTTTTATACGGCAAATTAATGTCAGAGATTATTTAACGTTGAAGATTAACTAATTTTGAGCAATCGGTTCAAAACTGCATATATTTCTGAAATTTCATACTAGCCAATGGAGCTTTCAAGATTTGTTTTTTAACCTGATGACAAGAATGATCGTATTCTACGAAAGTTGGCCTGATTCTTATTTTTATTTTTATTTTTAGAAATGAAAATTACTGATTCCGTTTTCACTCCAATGAACTGCATAGTATACAGGGTGAGTCACGAGAAACTTCGAGAATGGGAGGAGCCTAATTGTCGAATAAGTCCATCCCTTCAACCAATCAAACTAATAACAGGTAATGACAATAGGAACTGTGTGAGCATAACATTCAAATCAGAGTCCATAGCAGGAGATGATCATCAAAATCACATCAACTAGTAATAGACTTTACTTCAAACTTAAATATTGTTCGGACTGACTGCTTTCTTGTTCAATACAAACATCGAATCGATTATATAGAGAAAGTACCTTGTACTTTCCTTGATTCTAATGTTATATGGTCACACAGTTTCTATTGTTATTACCTGTTATTCGTCTGATTGGTTAAAGGGGTGGGTTTATTCGATAATCAGGCTCCTCCTATTCTCGGAGTTTGTCGAAGTGACTCACCCTGTATATTCCGATGCAAATTTTGATGCCGAAAACAGGGCGCGTGATTCGCCAGTTGGAAATTCAGATAGTATCTGGCTAGATCCGACAAGTCGTTAGCGAAAGTATCATTTGAAGCAAGTCGAGCGAGGAGCCGGTTCTCGTAACCGCGCATCTCCCAGTTCTCGGAAGCATCTTTGCCTTGGCATGGTGCGGTAGGTAGGTAGGTATGTATGTACGAGACGTGGTTGCAAAATTGGTAATTTCTTGCAATAAAAACAAGCGGACAAAACTCTTGCTGCAGCACGAGAAATTTCTTCTAGGTAGCTGACGCTGGCAGTAGTAATCAATACACGCGTCTACTCTTCCTTCCTTCCTTCGTTCCTTCCACCTTATCCACCTTCCACCTTCCACCTTCCACCTTCCACCTTGAACCACCTCCATCGACGCCCCCAGACGTCTCAACCCTCGTTTTTCATCTTATCTCATCCATCTCAGGACCTTCTGGCTCCTCGTGTCTTTCGCTAACGATCTGCTGCCCCCCCCTCTCCTTGATTCGCGAACCCAATTTCTCCTTTGGTCCAGTTCATTTATCCCCGAATCTTGAAATCGAACGAATTTTCTAGTCCAATTTTCTATACCAGATTCCAAATCAGGAGTCAGCAGATGATTCGACAATCAGAAATCACTGAAACATTTTAAATATATTTCCCCTCGATTCTCACTAATATCGTCTGTATTTTAGTCCTTAAAATTAAAAGCTCCAAATTTTTATTTATTTTTTGAACGTTTATCAAAAAGTGAATGAATTGAAAATCCTATAGAAAAATCCTTCGATGTCAGACGTAGATATATAGAGGCTTATCCACTTTCAGCCCAAAGTCTGCAGGAGCTTTTCTATACCTATCTACCTATCGAGCTTTTCCTAGAATCCGGTTGTGTGTCCTTCGCAGAGTAGGTAGTAGTCGTAGGCGATGCTCTTGACAGGAGTGGGTTGTCGGGGATCCTCTTACGCCTGTACGATGTACCGTATTAATTTATTATCCTGTCGTCTTGCTGGAGGTACAACGCTCGTATTACAAGCGCTAAGGTAATTATAACTCAACTCCTGACACACGAAACTATGCAAAGCCAATCTAACCTTGTCTCTCGTCCTGTCCCAACGTCATTTTCGTGCTATACATACCAAAGTTGATTTTCAAATTCAGCTCTTACCCATGTTCGACATGTAGGACTGAAAACTTTCAGAAACATTACAGGCATGGATCATCAATTGATTCTTGCGGAATAAAAAATTAACCCCCATTGTCTTCCAGAGCTTTCCGAACAGATTTCAGATTAAGCAACAGTTTATCATTAATTCACATCAGGATTTGGTAATAATTGGATTCGATTAGATGACATCGCGGTAAAAGTATCCTGTCAATTATTCAGTTTCTTCAGTCTGCAGTTTGCTGCTGGTCTGTAGATCGCGATGTAGTACAATCACTGAAAGAGCAGCGGATTCAGTAATGAGTCTTGTATCGTATAAGAGACAAGAATGAGATATGAAGGTGAAGAATTCCTGAAGTAACGTTTTTGGTAAAAATCGTAAAAATTTATTGAATCGTGTACGATTTGATCAGCGATAAGAATTTACTGTCTAAACAAGGGTTACTACCGGGGAACCCCTCCGTATCCAACATAAATTTCACTTCATTTGTCCGATATTTCCAACGCATTGAACAACTGGAATTTGTGAATCTTATTCCGAATTCAGATTAGCAAAATTGCCTTTTATCGTTCGCGCCCGCGTATATTTCGGGGTACATAAATTTTCACTATATATATATATATATATATACTTTTGCAACTTTGCTTCAACGACTTTCTTCCTATCCAAGCTACAGATTTAGTACGCGACTATACCGAAACGTGAAAACATCCCTCTGTCAAAAAAAAAAAAAAAAAGAAAAAATATATTTAAAGAGAAAGGAAAGAAATTCTCATCCCTTGAAGAAAATATGATAAACGTAATTGGTGTCTTTTGGATTTTTTTTGTTTTTTTTTTGGACCCAAACAGAAATAGATTCTGGCCTTGGTAAAGGCCAAGACCGATCGAGTTGTAAATAATGCAAAATCGAGGCACAACCTTCCACTAAGCTTAGCCACCTTTTGGCGCTGCATTCATTTTACCCGGCTGCTATACGACTGAATATTCCATGCGTCCGGGGAGCAGTGTGTTGTATTTTTTATGCCAGGCAACCGCCAACGGTTGCATTATGGAATGGCACGACTACCGTCTCTCTGGGAATTATATCAAGGGAGAGGTCGGCACATGCTACCCTTACGAAACTTTCACACCAATGCTACACTTACTCTTAGTTTGCTGCACATGCGTGCGAGATATACTCTATGAGCCTTTAATTATTCAATCTATGACTGTCCTGCCGTAAGGAGGGCTGCCTCCTTCAATTGTCCTGCGATGAGCCTCCTCTTGATGAAACTCAACGTGACTCACAATCGGACAATCTTCATCGCACTATGACGTGAGGGAAATTGAAAAGCACTTGTATCGAGACTCGAAAATGCAAATCCTTAAAATCGTTTGAATCCGTTGATACGTTTTCGATCGAAAAATAAATCCCACATATAGACTTCGATGTAAAAATGGGAAGAAATTGATAGTTCGAGTTTCAAAAGCTTCGAAAGGTGAAAATTGGGAGTTTTTATACTACTAACTGACAGTTTTTCCAAAGATTATTTCCCCGAAAGTCTATGTAGCCAATTTGAAAAACTTCGAATAGCAAAAAACTGAAGGTTAAACATTTTGAAAGCTAAAGATCCGAAAGGCCAAAAGTCCGAATTTTGGAATTGGCGAGATGCAACGTCGTTTATTTCACAGCTTTGTCACGAGCTTCCCTTAAATTTGCCAATTTTTGGACTTTCTGAGTTTTTAACTTTCGGATCTTTGTGCTATCTGCATTTCGACCTTTCGGAATTTCCAACTTCTGAACTCTGAAGTTTCTATAAACTCAAAATCGCGTCTCAAATAAATTCGCAATTTTAAAAATCCAAACTTCAATCCCACTCCCTAGAAATAATCGGCGGTGATTCTCTGGAGCTTAAAACATTGGGGTGGTTTTTACGACTACCTTTTTTTTCGGAGGGAAAATAGTAAGAGATTGGCATAGCTGGCAATTCTATCTTTGTGGTGAATATAATATATCAATTGAGTAAAACCTTTCAGAGACGATTTTTGAGCGGGGAAAAATAAAAGGAGAAAAACTATATTTGAGGAGAGATATTTAGAGGAAGCCTTTTAGAGGTAAGTAAACGCCATAACAAGTGTCGAATTGAAGGATGAGTCGATAACCGCACACCCGAGTCACGTTCGTATAGTGTAACTTTGGGGTAGGAAAAGTCCCGAGGTAAACTTTCCAACTGGATATATGGCAGGCTGCAACTTTTCCCAAAGCACACCTCCAGCATCTACGCCTGTCAGAGCCAACTGATCAGACGCTATTGTGATCCCAAACCGACTAGCCCGCATCCTGCAGCCCTATACGCTTTTGCCGGTCCAGAACCAGAGATCCGTCGTATAGATCTTTTCCCGCAGAGACCAAAGACTATAAGCCTCAGAGCAGCAGGTCTTCGAATAAAGGACGTATGGAGGTCAAGCCACGGTTCACCTTATTTCTACTCATATGACGTGTGGAAAAGAAGATATCACATGGAAACTATCGAGGGTTTCTAAAAAAATCAATAGAAAGAAAATCACGTTGGGGGGATAAAAAGCTCATCAAATTTTGAAAATCCGTCTCTTTCACGATCGTTTTGCCAATTTTTTTAACGAGTCCTGTAATTTATTGGCTACTTTTTGTTCTGCATTCAGACCAATCGCGGTTTCGGAGTTACGAAAAAACCCTTTCAATCCCTTGGTCAGAATCTCCAGTCACGCAAAAAATTTTTTCGTGTAATTGTGGGACCAGTAGCCCGCGTCACGTCTATGTTGTTAAGAAACTGTTCGACGGACTTTGTTCCTTCAAAGTTCGAGAAAATAGGTATAAGGTATGAGAAGAAAAGCTCTGAAACTGGTGATCGTGCGGCGAAATCTTTCCAATCTTTTTTCTACCAACCTCAAAGAATATCGACGAACTGATATACCTACGTTCTCGATAAAATTGACGTCGAAATACTTCGGGGCGATTCTTATAGTCAGAGAAAAATGGCCCTTGATGAAAACCATATCAGTCACCGTTGATGAAAAGGGTCGAGAATTTTTTACCAACACGATATCGAGCCGATGGGATTGATTTTATTAAATTTTATCGAAATATATCTGAGCTTTGGTTAACGAAAAGAATTCTCTATAACACGTTTGCGGATGCAGCTTTTCCGCACATACATACAAACGGACTGTAGACATCCCTAAGAGTCTGCGGCAGCTACGATATCAACAGAGAGGAGTTCGAGAATAGAGTAGGGTGCCCCGGGTGTCTGGGAACAAATGGGACGTCCCAGTATTAGATTATGGGTGACCAAATAACAAGATTGCGGATGAGAAGACGTCCATTAGTCTCACTGGGAGTTGATTCTCCCTCTGCTTAACCGGGTTACCCGGTGTCCTTCCTGGACGGTCTTTGGAAATATAGCTTTTGGTCGATTTTGTGTATTCTCCCACTGATTTTTGACACCCTTTTTCTTCCTGGGTTGTTTTATTTTGGATTTTCTTTGGCGTCGTGTCAAAATGTAAAGAAGATTTTTCTCCTTATTACGACGACGTCAGATTTTTTCTTTCCTGTTTCTCGTTTTTTTTTTTTGTTTTTTTTTGTTTCTTATTCTTTTTCGGTATAAGAATATGAGTGTGGAGGATATTGAGCTAGGATCGCGGGATCTTCGCTTTATATTCTGGTCGAGGGCTTTGAACAGATGCGAGTTCGCGAGATAGCCCAGAAAATATCGAGTATCAAATACCGAGAAACGTTGGGTGATACGAACCGGGTTGAATTAAATTCCTACGAGACACTTGAGTGTGGCTTTCGACTGTGTGTATGTATATATATGTATACAGACATATGTGTGTTTGTGTGCGTGTGTTTACCTCATCCTCCGTATAACGCTCCGGGGCTTCGGCTGCTGCAGAATGGAAACTTGCGGCATTTCCCTATCCGCAGAAATCTCAAATTCTTTCCTTGTTTCTGTATCTCAGGATGTACATACGTACGTGACGCAAGCTTGATAAAATATATAAGAGCTAAAGCAGTGAAGATACCACATCGTCGTAGTATTCATAGGTCGATGTCAGTCCGATTCAATTTTCCAGGAATTCTGGCTAGTTATTATCTGAAAATAAATAAATGAATGAGAAAAATGAAGAACAGACAAATTGAAAATTGACATTTGCGGTGGAAATGAGAATAATCGCCTGGAGAATTGTGAGGTGAGAATTGCTCAATTTTGAAAGAGCAGGTTTGAAATTCCGAATTTTTCAGATTTTTGAAAGTTTATTTCCCCTCAAGTCTACGTAGCCAATTTGAAAAACTCCGAATAGAAAAACACCGAAGGTTCAAAATTCTGAAAGCCAAAGATCCGAAAGGCCAAAACTCCGAATCTCAGAATTGGCGAGATGCAACGTCGTTTATTTCGCAGCTTTGTCACGAGCTTCCCTTAAATTTGCCGATTTTTGGAATTTCTGAGTTTTTAACTTTCGGATCTTTGAGCCGTCTGCATTTCGACCTTTCGGAATTTCCAACTTCTGAACTCTAACGTTTCTAGAAACTCAGAACTCGTCTCAATAAATAAATTCGGAATTCTGACCGTTCGGAATTTTTGGAATTCGAAACTCCAATTCCGCCTCAGCCGAATTATCCAGTTTTCTTTTCTTGAACTTTACATACATGTACAATGTACATACATACATGTTGAGTGCGTTGGCTGAGTCGTTATACATATAGACACACTGCTACTTAGTACCTTTGGTTTTAGCTTCTGTGAATAGGCAGGAATGTAGGATGGAGCTACGCTGTCTTAACCAACGAAGGAAGCAAAGCTCTCAGCTCTGCACAGGAAGGAAGCCGTTTAAAGGTTTTACTACTATACGCCAGGCAGTCAGGGAGGCGGGCAGTCAGGAATCGCTATATCTAGAGCCAGTTCAGGACCAGTTGGCGTCTGAATTACTGGGTCAGCGTGCTTTACTGCGCCACCAGATTACTTCTTCTTAGCTCTGGCGTGAAAGCTCGAGAAAACCGGATATACAAGACACAAATCAGACCGCAGATGCAACTTCCGGCACTTAAGAGGAATAAAAATCGAAAATAAAAAATGTACATCTATACACAATATAAATACATACATAAGAAACTTGAAGTAATATTCTTCGATGCGACAGTTTTCCCTAGAAACTTGAAAAAAAAAGAGAAAGAAAAAACCAAAAAGTAAAAAAAAAAAAAAATAAACTATCTGAAAACGTTGCCTTTCTCTCTTCTTTGCGATATCTATAGCTATTGGAGCTAAAAGCAATTTCGAGGCTGTGCGGCAGTGCGACTTCCATCCCCTTTCTTCACCTAAGGGATGTAGAAGAGTTTCTTCGATGCTAAGAAAAGCCCGCGGTGATAGTGTACGGGAGTATCTCGTGTGCTAAGTCGTTGGGAATATACCGTTTCCGTAGGGAGTGCAGTTCACTGTTTCATTGAACCAGCAGCTCACCCTATATACCTATGCCAGGTGAGAGTCGAACCAACCCCTAAACTTTTCTGCAAGCGCAAAGTTCAGACAGCCCTCCCAAGTCTTGAGGGAAATTATTATACATATTATCGAATGAATTTCGATTTTCATGGTCTACGAAAATCACTCGTTATCACAAATTCCTCTTTTTTTTTTTTTTTCTTTTTCTTTCGGTTTCTTATTTCCTTTTTCGCTTCAGCCAGCCACGAACGACGATGAAACACTAAAACCAGGGTTTATGTGATCAAGGAATGAAAGGTGAAAGCATCTTTTTTTTTTTTTGTTATTTATTCTTCATCTAATGTGGAATCGTTTTATCATCATTATTATTGGTTTTTTTTTGTTTTTTTGTTGTTTCTCTCTTTTTTTCTTAACGTAGAAAATATAGCTTACCTTGTATGAGGCACACGTAGCTATGACGTATACGCGCGTGTGTGTTTGCAGTAGAGAAAAGACGAGTAATAATTTCTCATAAAACGTTTTACGAGGACAAAACGCTGCGAATGTCCTTCGTTGCCTATCAAACAAGGTTATATAGTTTAGGGACGATCTCGTAATAAAACGACGAAAGTACGCTGTATATATATATATTATATGTATATATGTATAATAATAATACAGAGCACGGTGATCTTTCTTCCATTCCAAATTTAGCTATGAATTAATATTGATATTCCACGTTTTATGCACGATCGTGTATTTCTACGATCCACCCCGTGCAGAAAGGACGAATGGAAATTAAATAAAACTATCACTCTGGTAGTATAGGTAAAATGTACATGATCATATATCCGTTTTCACGACCATTTCATATTTCCGATAACGTTCAAATTATATAGTATTCAGAACACAACCCTTTTTCATCAGTTTTTACACCTTGGAATTTTTACTACTTAATAATCTCTATCGCTCGGAGTATCCAAGTCAATTTTTCATCAATTTTCAGTAAAAAGATATCCTGAAAATGAAGCCTGACTGTTTTTCCTGAATATTTTTCATTTGAAACGATTTATTTTTTGTCTATGATTTTGCGCCGGGAAAAAAGAGAATTCTAATTTTTTCGCGAAGATAAGGAACGTCGGATAGTTTCATGTCGAAATTCAACGATATAGATTTCCGATATCCTAGAGGACAACGCAAATCTGGTATTATATACGTCGATAAATAGCTGTGCCAATATATGCACGCACTACTCTCCGTTCGCTGCAGCATCACTAAACTATTTTCAATTCAAATTGCCCTGTGCAGTATAACTCATGATTCTATTTACACAAAGAGACATATGTATGTACCCACCTACGTATTTATGCGGATAGACACTCACACACCTATAGATTATACCTAGAGAGTTATGTATCGACAGTCAGGTGAATTATTTCCTCTGGAATTACCAAAATTTCGGAAATAGAGCTGCAAAAAAAAAAAAAAAAATTACGGAAATACATACACGCATATATGTAGAGACGTCAGAAATTTATTTATCATTTTCCTTCGTGACTAACTTTTTATGAAATTTCGGAATTTTGTTTTTGATTGATTTGTATTTCGTATTCTTGTAATCCACAAAAATTAATTCGATCCTTGATCTTCTTCAGAAAGCGTAAAATGGAAGTTGATATCTTAAAACGGTAAAAGATATCCGTGCGTTCGCCTGAATATATGCAACCCAGATTACGCCACTGTATTTCGTGTGCCACTGGACTGGCTCGGAAACTAGTAGTAGCATCTTTTCAGTGTCAGACACGTTAATCTTTTACGATATGAAAGTCAGGAGCATACCAACAAGGGATTCAGCTGACTTTTGGTACCTTCAACGTTTTACTCGTACAGAGGATAAGTTCCGAAAGAATTTCTTCACATTCCATGAGCAATAAATTTAATTTATACTGTTTTGTACATGGCGAAAAAAGAATAGAAAAAGTTATTTTCGCTTATTCATAAGTAGTAGTTGTTTTCTCTTTAGTCGTGCGGTTTTCGCGTATCATAGTATCGCATACGTATAGTGTAATAAAATTTGTGAGCACATGGCGGGTACGTCTCGAATCATTTGTCTTTGTTATTTTAGAATAGTATTCATACATTCATGGCATGATGCTGAAAAATGGCCTAACGGAATTCGAGCCAGTCTCCTCCTCCTCCTCTTCGTCTCTTTGTTCTTTTCACGTGACGAAACTCGGCCTCGGCTGGAACCTGGAGTCGTCGACGTTTACAACCCAGAATAACGTTGAATGTGACCGAAATTATGGAAATGCAAGTGTGTCTATGGAAATTTTTTACTCCGCAGCTAGATTCAAATTTTCAACTTTATTTCTACCCCTTCGCGGTTCTCCGTAAATACTGCTTCAAGATTTCCAACTTCCTTCTATTTGCTATATAAAAAAACAAAAACCAAGTTTGTCAAATTCGTTCGCCATTTTTCACATTTTCATTTCTGAATAATAAAATTACCATATAATTACTACAAATTATGATCACTCTGTCATTATTTGAAATGAATTTGACACACCGAATAATTTTCGTGCATCAAGTTGGTGCAAAATTTTCGAAATAGACACAACGATTCTTTTCAGTAGTCTATGGCGGAAAATTCGAACACAACGATTGCTTATATGTCTATGTACAGTTTATTTAGCTTGTGTTGTTTCAAATCGAGAATATGTATTGTATAAAATAATAGAAAGGAGGAATCTGCATCTAGGTGAAACAAGGAATGTTTGAGGAAAAATATAAGAGAGTGATAAAACGATAAAAAAGGATGAAAAATAAAAGTGTAAAAACACGTTGGAGGTAATTTTTTTCAACAGGAACGTACGTTTATTTTGCACTGAGCAGAAATACAAGCTATTCGTGAAAGATGAGGTTTTACAGCGGCGGCTAGCTCCCCCCCTTCGTAAATTTTTTCTTTTTCTTTTAATTCTTGCTTTTTTTTCTATTCTTTCTTTCGCACCCCTAATATATGTATATTGTATATATGTAATACGCGTTTCCCCCCTCATATCATATATGCGATACGCGAATGTTTAGAAGATAATAATTATACATACACATATATATAATTACATTTTGTGCATTATTATAATTTAATATACATAATATATTATATCTTAGAAAATAAATATATATATATTTGTTTTTGTTTTCTTTTTTATTCTCTTTTTATTTTTTCCTCTTTCTTTTTTATCATCATCGTCGTCGTTATCATTAATATGTAATTCTCCTTAAAAAATAACAATATATTCAAAATACGCTACATATATATAAAACATATATATATATATGTATGACTATTAAGATGGATGAAAAAAAATTAGGAAAATAAAGTTGATACTCTGAATAAGAAGAAGAAGATAAGAAGACGAAGAAGAAGAAGAAGAAGAAGAATAAGAAGATATTATCGAGGTGCTTTTTTTTCGTATTCGTTCTTTTCTTTCATCATTATTATTATTATCATTCTCTATCTTACTTCTCTCTCTTTTTGTTTCTCTCTCTCTCTCTCGCTCTATTTTTTTTTTTTTTCTCTCTTTTAATGTATTTTTGTTTCTTCCTTTTTATACCGCTCTCTTTTTTTCTTTCTTTTTCTTTTTGCCCGGTGGTCTCACGATGAGGGGTGCTTTGCGCGCCGCTTTTATTAAACAAATGAATCAAAGAGTAGCGACATTTTGAAGTTAAGGGAGGTAATGTACATTTAAGCATTCGAAACGCACGCGACTCTTTCTTTCTTTCTCTCTTTTTTTTTTTTCCTTTTACACGCGATATTATTATATTATTCACTCGCACAGCCGCAGACAAATTTCCATACTATACATATATATATTTATTTATATCTCTATATAATATATATATATATATATATATATGTATACAGGTAGTTATAGGTATTTTCAGACAGTATACAGACCCACGCACACGCGTATTCCGCGAGCCAATTTAAGAAGATTTTCATTCGCTCCCTCTGCCCCCCTCTGTATAACTATATGGAAATTTTTCTAAATCACCAACAAAATTGGCGAACGATTCGACGACGAGTTGTAAAACGAAAACGATCCCATTTCTTTCCGAACACGAACCTTGAATTCTTAAACGACCTATCTATCTATCTGTCTATCTATCTATCTATCTATCTATCTAACTATCTATCTAACTATTTTTTCTTCTCTTTCTCTCGCTCATTCGTTCTCTTTTTATCAATTTTTCTCTCTCTCTCTCTCTTTCTTTTTTAATCGTAAATTTTGTAAATTCTATACGTATATATACTGTAATCATTATATATATGTACAGAACGTCACGAGAACTACTTGAATATATTATTGTTTCTTTTTTAGTATTTTTTCTTTGTTGTTGTTGCTGTTTTTTTTTTTTGTTTTTTTTTTGCATTTTTTTCGGTTCCTTTCCATCGGTTCGTTTCGTTTCGTTTGAGTTTAACGTGTTCCAAGCACGAAATGAAATGTTAAAAGTACATACAACTCGTCGTCGAGAAAATCTACCGCGGTGTATTTTTCTGTATACATACATATACTGTAACTGTGTAACTGTATACATATATATATGTATATAGGTATTATATAGATACATATATAGGTATACAGCTTAAGCCATGCGCACTCTTTTTTCGCCAAGCACTCACTTAAAATTATTATTTATATCCACCTAAGAATTAATCACAAAAATCATTTTTCATACGAAATTGTTTTCTTTTTTTCTGTGGTTTTTTTTTCTTTCTTTCTTTCTTTTAAATGGCGATTCAAACGCTGGGCTGGCACTTTTTCTATATAATATATATATTTATATATGTATATTTATTTATTACAAAGTACTATACGTATAATATAGTCCGTTTTTTTTTTCACTAAACATCGACTCTTTCAAATCTTGACCGTATCGTTAATTTTTTTTTTTTTTTTTTTTTTTTTTTTCTATAATCGATTTCTTTCCCTTTACTAAATTTTCCAATCATATAATCATCAGCTCCGAAATAACTAAACGATCAATTTTATTTTACTTATCTTAATTTAAAACGTCTGCTATGTACATCGGAGCTTGATTATAGATTATAATTATGTGTAAATAACATTTTTGAGATCTTTCGCTAAAACACAGAAGATTTTTTTACACCGATTCAAATATCATAATTGATAAAAAAAAAATAAATAAAAAATAAAAATATAGGTGAAATTATCGAAGAAAACTGTTTGCAAATATGCCAAATTTCTTTCATTTTCATTTTTCTCTTTCACATATTGAATTTCTCTTAATTTTGATTTCATTCGTATTAAATTTGTACGATCTCCGTACGAACCGAGATTTGTCTATAAGGAATTCATTCTAGTTTTCTGCCATACTCGTAATATGTAGAAAATTCGAAAAAAAAAGAAAAAAACAGTAGTTAAAAAGGATCAATTAAATATCAAAAACTTGTACCTTTATGTACAACGACCAACCCAGATCGTCAGAAGCGCCGAAGAAGCCTGCACGTCTTTAAAAATCTGTAAATATCTCTTATAAGAATGTTAACGTGGTTAACAGTGCTGGCAATCAAAGTGAAGCTTTGCAAATCGCGTTTTTATCTTTTTTCACTATGTGAATTCAATTCTCTGTCGTTTTTTTCTTGATATTTTCTCTCATTCCGTCATTCGAGAATGATCAATAAATAGATGTTCGATTGACGAAAGGTGATTAACGGTATGTAATTATCATGTAAATTTCAGTATGTAGCTGTATATAATGAAAAAAATGAAATATATTTTAATTTTTATAGCTTATACAAATTGATTGCCAGGACTATTTACTACTTCAGTTATATCCCCCTTCGTATTATACAGATATTATCACGCACATCGAAAAGATTAATCGCAAAAAATGCGGAAGAACATTATTATTATCATCAATAATTTCCATTTATGTATAATATGCTTACAATAATAATGATAATAATAATCATAATAATCATAATGATCATAATTAGAATATTACAATTAATTCGTTACAAGCTACATATATATATATATATATATAATACGTATATATATATATACGTTACGTGTTAAATTTACTTCATTATTTATTATAATATTTATTTTACTTTTTTTCGGTTTTTTTTTCCTTTCTTTCCTTCCTTCTTGTTTCTTTGTTTGTACAATTAAAACATAATACAATGGTATATAATTAATAATTAATCAATAGTCTATTCAATAATTTATATAAAAACATTCATTCATATATTTTATCTCAACACACCGCATCACATTATATATATCTTCACGCCTTTGCCCAATCTCGTTTTTTTTTTTTTGTTTTTTTTTTTTAATTTTCTTTCTTTTTTTTTCCTTCTCTTTTTATACACGTAAGTTTGATTTTCGACATGTTTTATTTATTTATTATTATAATTTTCTTTCTTTTCTTTCATTATTATATTAATATTATTACCATTTGTTTTGAACAAATGATCGAATACAATTATTACCGTTATTATAATCTTTTGTTTCTCCATTTTTTTTTTTTTTTTTGAATTTTCATTTTTTTTTTCTTCTCTTCATCACTTCGCTCTGTTTTCTCTTTGCTTGTGTCGCTCTTCGTTACTCGGCGCCACCCCGCAGCTTATATATGGTTCACAGAATGTTCAATTATTATTATATTATTATTATTATTATTATTATTATTATTATTATTATTAATACTATATTTTCATTCGAATTTATGATTTTCCACACATTCTCATGCTTACCTATACTGATAAACGAGAAAAAAAAAAAAAAAAAAAAAAAATACACACTCATATCTTCGATATACACCTAAAGCGTCTTTTGAATCGCAGATCTCACCCATTGATTATTTCTCAAAATTTCTTCAAAATTTACAGCTTCGTAGGGGTAGGAGGAGTGAGTTATTTATTTTATTTTATTTTTTTTCTTCGGGGCTCGTGTAATATGGGTGAATGCACGATATTATATATAATAATATATATTATCATGTAATGCCTCGGTTATACAGGAAACTAATTGAGGGAAAAAAATAGTACGTATTTCTTTCTCGTTCTATGTCTCGCACTTTTTTGCTCTCTCATTGCCTCTTTCTTACCCATTCTTCGTACATACGTAAACGGATTTAGAATGAATTTCAATTAAAAAAAGGACAGTCACTTCAATGATAATAATAACAATAATAATAATAATAATAATGATAATAATCAATAATCAATAATCGTAACAATTAGCCTCCAGAAATTATAATAGTTTTTCGAAGAATTCTGTCACCTCACGAATCGCGATCCTCCTTTGATCAATTCAGTCAATCAATCAATTGATCAATCAATCAATCAATACGTCAAAAATCAACTTTACGGTAATATATATACGATAGTTTCTTTACATACGTAAAATATATTCAAGAGTTTGTGCTTATCCTGGAATGGCTGCAAGCATATTGATACACACGCGTGATATTATAATATATAATTGGCAAATGTTTCGAACACAAGTGAATCTGTAATGGCACTAGAAGCTTTACGGTATATAGAAAAAAATAAATCAGTTGATTTATAATAAAAGTAAAAAAAAACGAAGGATAATTTGATAAGCAGATAAATAAAGTTGAATTTGAATGGGGAAAAAAGTTTCTGTCAAATCGCACGGTTTGTTATATTGAAGAGTTTGGATGATATTATATTAGGCAGTTTCAAAATCACCTACAAAGATGCAGAAAAAAAAAAAGGAATGTGTTGATACGGAGGAACGTGAGAAATGATTAATGATAGATGAGAAAAATGGAACAAGAAAGATGAAAAAATAGAAAATAGAAAAAAAAAAAATGTTCGACAAAATGTTAATCAATGGAATCGTGATGATAGAATAATTCCAACCAGGAGGCTCCTTCATACTTCAATCTCGTGTTTCATTTAGCGTCAAACGTTTACTTCCAACTCTTCCGCCCACGTATATGTATATAACCCAGGTAAGTAATTAGATTTCAATTAATCTCCGCGCGAGACTTGCCTCCGTCCGTCTTTTGACGGTGCCCCGCATTATAAAACTTTCAATTAATACAAATCTTTTGCGAAAACGACCGTCGCGTGCATTTTATATATAATGTTCAATTATAAACGATCAGCTATAATTTGTACCAAATCTTCAATCAATCTTTCAAAGTATTGTCGAACTTTCTAATACACGGTTAAAAATCAATTAAAAACCCAGAGGACTGCAGAAGTAGAAGAGAGAGAGAAAAAAAAACAAAAAAAAAACGAGACAGAAAAAACAGAATTAAGAAACTACTAAGGACAGTAAATTGATTCTCAAAGCGAAAAGGAGGGAAGAAAATTAAATTCAAAATCGCGATCAGAAATGAAAAAGGATTGATTTTCACAAGAAATATTGAACAGCTATATACATATATCAGGGTAAAGAATTCTGAAAAATTGTCTGCATCTGTTTGAATTTGATTTTTGTTCTTATATACGTCTTCGTTTAGGATTAATCAATCAATTGATTAATTAATAACGCCGAAATTCCAGCATATATTTACATAGTAGGTATATAAATACGTGTTTATACCTAAAAAAAATTAATATTTTTTTACGCGACAAGAAGAGCATAGTAGAAGAATTGTTTCTTAAATCGTAGTGGATCATTACACAGAATATACACGGTAGGTAAATTTTGGCTAGTACATATATAGAACACTGTTTTGCATGCCTGTATAAAATCCTATATAAACGCTAATTCTAACATGAGGTGTGTTTTTTCATGACGTATATAGTGACTATGTGGACTGACTTATTTTTGAATTTTTTTAAATTTTATATATTTTATCATTCTATTTAGATTTCGACGGCGACCCTATTATTACGCGTTTTGAGACGCCATACAAGGAAAATTTCATCATCATCGTCATCATCATCATCGTTATGCGTTGCAATTTGTCATTTTTGTTATTTGTATATTTTATTATTTATATAGGTAAATGTATAATAGGTAATATACATACATGTATATATGTATATATAATTACTTTCAATTATTTTCCACAATTTCTATATTATATTTGATATATAATATGTATATACCGACCGAAATATACCTATGTACGGATAAAATAGTTACTAAAAAAAAAAATTCCAAAATTGAAATGAACAAAATCATTATGATAATGAATATTTTAAAAAATGCCTGTTTTCGAAGAGATAAACGTTGCGTCGAAGGTGTTTTATTCTTTTCTTTTGCTCTTATTTTTATTTATTTATTTATTTTTTTTGCCAATCTCTAACAAGAGTGGCACGCAAAAATTGTTATAGGAACGTTCTATATGTATATTTGTTTGTTTTATTTATTATTATTTTCATTTTTTCCCCCCTTTGTTCATCACGTGTATACGTATAATCGGATGAAAACATTATTTCACCTGCATCGTACGTTCGAAACTTGTAAAAAATTTACTGGATCTAACTCATTTTCAGATTGGGGAGTTGGTTATTTTTATTTTTATTGTTTATTCATTTTTCTCCTCTCTTGTTTCTGTTTTTGTTACACATTTTGTTTTTTTTTCTGTTTGCTACTTCGTTGATCTCATGTATTTCCATTTTATTCATTTATTTATTCATATATATATACATACATATATACTTTTTTGGTTTCGTTCGTCCTCTTGTTTAACGCGTGTGTACGTGCTACATACATACATGTAGGTATGTATAATTATATATATGCGTCTATAGTTATTTCATAACATCAAACGCGGCGCGATGGGGTGTCAAAAGGTATAAGAGATCAGGGGGATGAAGAAGGGAGAGGGGTAGATGGGGTGGGTTTCATACACGGTGTCCCCGGTACTCGTAATTACTGAAATTTATGAATTTATTATCATTATCATTATTAGTAATATTATTAATATTAATATTATTATTATTATTATTATGATTATTATTATTATTTTGTTCGTTTTATGGTATTTTAGTTTTCGTTATTTTTTTTTTTATTCCTTCTTCTAAGTATTTTAGTATTTTTTTGTTGGTTTTGTTTTACTTAACTCGTTGCACGATTATTACAAGTCTTTAAATGCCAAAGGTCACTTTTTAAAAATACAGGTATCTTGTTTTGAACAATTAGTTGAATTTTTCTTTTTTTTCTTCTAGCTTTTTCTGTGTTTTTTTTCGATTTTTTTGAGGGGTGGGGGAGGGGGGGGGGGGGGAGGATTTTACTCATCTTCAAAGTTTTTCCGAATCTGATATACCTCAAAGAATCGTAGTATCTTTTTAAGAAGCAATTTGCTATACTTGAGAATATAGGTATAGATATTCTGTCGCATGTATAATAGCTATTTGAATTTTTCAAACATTTCATTACATAATCTTTCTTAGTTTTCTCTTCTTTTTCTTTTTCTTTTTTTTTTTCGGTTTCAATCGGAACTCGCTGACTAAAAATAAGCAATTAGTTTCCGTACCTCAGGGTGGTTTTATGATTTAATTATCAACCGAGGAGCTGATTTTGACTTGAATTGGTAATACAAGGAGTTCCATGAGACTGGAAGTGTCATGAACGAACATTTTTATTTATAATTAATCGTCTGATATTAAATTATATCATGGATCAGCATGAGTATCGACCAATAATTGATCGAGAGATTGTGCGGAATGAACGTTGTGAATTATTGAAATTTAATTAGATATTGATTGATGAACTGAAATTTTGTCCACAATATCTATATGATTTTAGATTTTTATATACGATAATTATAATATGTATGTACAAAGATAAAGTACGTATACGTATATATATATAAGTATGGGGACGAATTTTGAGAATATACGTGACGCGACCATATAATAGTTAGAAAAATATAGTACAGCCGCATGAAGAAGGGTGATTTGATTCTGCCCGTTAACTATATATAATGTATAATTTATAGTGAGGAAAAAATTAACAAGAAAATTAAATAAAAAAAACTATCTCATCCAGAACACCTCGTATTACGGTAATCAATAAATACAATACCTACGTACGATTAATACTTTTCGCGTGGCATATAGACGTATAAGATTAATAATAATAATAATAATAATAATAATGAAGTTTAATAATTATATATCGATTCCCGTCTTGGCTTGAATTCTTTTTCTCTCTTTGTCTTATTGAGGGATGCACGTTATCAATTAATAGCTATCTCGTTTTTGAATTGATTTTTATTTTTTCGTTTTCATTTCATTTGTTTTGCTTGAAATTATTGACAGAATGAATTTTAGGATTCGATATTTGTACAAATGCGTGACTGACTTGACTTTTTTTTTCGTTTTCTTTTTCTTATTTGTATCTTTTTGTTCTGTTTTTTTTTTTCGATTTCATACACAATTTCGATCTAATCCTAGCACGAACTTAATTCTATACGATCTTGTGAGTATGTGTAGTTTTGGATTTCTTTGTTTTAATTATCAATCAATCTTTCAAATATATTACAATTACAATAAAACGTGTCTTGAAATTATTCTCAAACCACAGTAATACAACAATATTGTATTTTTTCAAAATCAGCTATACGCAGCGTGAAGTACTTCTAAATCTTCTTTTCATTTGCTAACGTTTACCGTTTTTTTTTTTGTTTTTTTTTTTTCTTAGGTACTTGATACCTATTTTCTATCTATATCATCCATTTATCCCGTCTATCTATCTATCTATCTATCTATCTATTTATCTGTCTTCCAAATCAATCTGCCTACCTATCGCTCTACACTTTATTTTCAATTCAATTTACTCTCTCGTACTCTTTCTCACTAATTCATCGAGAATATTTTATAATTAGAGTTATATTATGATTTTTTTTTTTTTTTTTTTTTTTGAAAAATGCGATAATCGGTTGACATTCCCATTTATCATACAAACGCGCGTTTTCGATTCATCCAATGATTTTCATAATTCTTTCTTTTTTCCCATTTATATCATTATCAATTCTATTATAACTCATTTGAATAAAGAAAACGGGGTGACACAAAAAGAGAAATCTTGAAGTATGACCGATATTAGTTTCGTAAAAGTTATTTCGTCCAAGATAAATTCTTCATACTTACGTATAACGTGTATTCATGTATGTACGTAAAAAATGTAGAAAATTGGCAAAAACTGACGGTTTTTTGTTGTTTTTGTTTCTGTTCTTTTTGTTTCATAAGTAAGTTTTTTTTTTCTCTTCATCGCTGTATAAAGGTATAGATTTTTTTCAACATATTTTCTGAAAATGAAAATAAATAAATGATAAGAAATAGACAGAAAAATCTTTAGAAATCCTGATGATATATTTGGCAAATACACATTTGCGCAATTATTTTTAGGCGAATGGCGTGTATATGCTTACGTGAGAATGAAATGACACGATAAGAACAAGAAAAAAAGAAAAACAGATTTAAAAAAAAGAGAGAAAAAGAAGAACCAGGGGTAAAAGAAATTGTTGAAAAAACTCAGAAGTCGATCAAGATATTTATCATAATAGTATATATTCAAAGCGAAATCGTTATAACGAAAAGTCAAGCTGTACAATATCGAGGAGTTGGTTTTTTTTTTGTGTTTTTTTTTTGTTTTTTTTTTTGAGACACCCTGTGTTATAATATTTAATAAAGGTACGTAATAATAATAATTTATTAATGATAATAAACGATCGCATCATATACGAGATGGGGGGACAACCATGATATTTAAATATGGCTATCAAAAACGCATTCTGACTTACCCATACATATTAATATAGCGGTATGTATTATATGTATATATAATTTATATATATATATACATGTATATATATACACATATATCATTCTTCTATATACTACATGTATAATATATATTGTAATCCTAGAATTGTAAATATTATTATAATTCATGTGAACATGGTAACAAATAATGAAACATTGAAAAATTGCACGATATACAAACTTATTGGAAATTTTCTCTCCTTAATCTCGGAATTCCATCATTTACTTCATTCTTTCGCTCGTACTTAATATATAATATAAGATATAATATATAAAGAATAATATTATTAATAACAATAATCATTGTTATTTTTATCGTTATTATTATTATTATTATTATCATTATTATATCATCAGTATTACTATTACTATTATTATTATTATTATTATTATTATTATTATTATTATTATTATTACGTTCTACGTGTTTATTAAATTATTTATTTGGCCACTGAACATTTACAATTTAGTTATTTTTCGTTATTTTTTTACACTTTCTTCATTTTGTGTTGATCTTTCTTTTAATTTTTACAGTTTTTGTTCCAATTTCTCTTTCGTTTTGAATCCGTTCATGCGCTTTAGTTGTTGTTCTGCTATTTCTCCGTTTTTTGGGGGGGAAATTCGCAATTTTCATTTTTGTTTTTCTTTTTTGTTTGTTTTTTCTTGTCGCTCTCTTTTTCAGATAAGTAAGATTTAGAGTCTTCTTGAAAAGGTTAGTTTTTTTTTTTTTAATTTATAAGTGTGCTCGAAACGTACCGAATACATGAATGATTTATTTTTATTCAATTTTTACTTTTTTTTTTTTTTTTTTGTTTATCTTCGTTTTTCTGTAAAATTTTATTGTTTTTTTATTTTTTTATTTTATCGCGACGAAATTTTTCTCATTCGCATATGAATTACGAAGAGAAAAAAAACAAAAAAACAACTACATGATTACGTTAACTGGCCCCACTGTGTTCCATCGCTTATTTTATTTTATTTTTTTTGTGTTTTTGTTTTTTTTTTCTTTCAAATATTTGTTTTCGATTTTTTTCTATTGCATTTAAGGTTTCTTTTTTACTTATTCATTTACTTTTTTGTTCAATTGCTATACATATAGTAGTTATTTCGTTACTATATATTACTATACATATTAATATCTTCTTAATTTTTTTAATCTCTCTCTCTCTGTCTCTCTTCCTTTCTCTCTCACACCCGTTCTTTCCTATATGTATACCATATCCAGTTTGTATATATTTTATAATAATCTGACAGCGCGCGTTAATCGTCTTCAACTATTTCTATATTTGTGCGGTTTCAATTCAATTCAATTCGATTCATGATTTTTATCGATTTTATGATATTATTTTATTTATCGATTTATCGGTTTTTTGTCATTTAATAAAATTACGCGGAGGATACGGATATAAAGTAAGTATAATATATACCTTTGAAAAGACTTTGGCAACGTAATATTTTGTGTTTGTATGTATTTTTTTTTTTTTTTTTTTTTTTTTTTTTTTTTTTTTTTTTTTTGTGTTTTGAAATCCAAGGTGAGGGTCTAACTGCGCGAATGAATTTTTTTCTTCTTTATTTTTTTTATTAACGCAACGATACGTGATCGATCGAGTTCCAAAGATTCTCTAATTATCATTTACGAAAGTCTGCTGCAACGGATTTTCATCGATCACTCGAAAGCACGGCGCTATAAGCGATTCAGAGATATTATACCGATACAGGTATCTATATTGGGTATACGTGAAATATCATCGAGATCATTTTTATGTACGAAGTATGATGAGATGAAAAGGGAAGAAGAAAATAAAAAAAATTAAAAAAAATTCTCGAGGAATCAAAGATGCAAGAATTTTCGAAAACGATATGAGGTGGATGTCCAAATTACTGACACTGCAGTCCAAATGATATTGACATTTTTCAATGATTTCTTTTCACCGCCGTCAGCTTTCAAATTATTAAAAAAATTAATTTGTATTCTCAGAGTCTCCAGCAACTGATTTATGTGACAGAAACATCCAGAATTCTTATAATCGATTTAAAATTTAAGAAAATACAAGTGTCATTAATTGGATCCTATGAAATGTCAGTAATTTGGATCCTTACCTTTTATGCGTATACGATATTGTATGGTTCAAAAAAAAAAACGAAAAGAAAAAAAAAGTAGTATGGTCTACCGTGTGTGATTATTATACAAGCAGCAAAAGGCATTTGGCACCGTTTAATTCTTATTATCATTATACATCCGTATGTATAGTGTGCTGAATTCTGATTGTGCTAAATTCATGCGTTTTAAAAGAAAAACTGAAAAAAAACCCGACTAAAATTAAATCAATGAAAAAAAAAAAATCTTCAAAAAAAACGACCGCAGAGAAATGAAATGTTGATCGCTGACGCGCCGGTGCCTCCGAATGTTTAGAAGTTTTGGTAATAAGTGAATGAAAAAAAAAAAATTCAAGAAATAAGAAAAAAAAAAAAAATGCACAATAGCAAAAAAGTGATCAAGCGACATCTTTTGGATGAATATATTTTCCTCCATAGTTTGACGTGAATATAGATGTATATGTATATGCGCTTATAGGGTTGGATCTACTATTATGTACTTTCTGAATATATATCTCTTCTTCGATTGTTTTTTTTTTCCCCCCTTTTTCTCGATGACAGCGAAGATAATAATATTTTGTTTTACAACGTAGTTCTTGGCAGTGATTGATATACATATACACCTTAATATACATACATACATATATATATATATATATATATATATATATCTATATCTATATATATATATATAGATCAGTTAAAACTTGTGTTATATTATTTTTAAATTTGTTACATACGAATTATATAATATATCATAAGTGCGTATGGGTGGTTTGTGATTCTCTTATAGAATTTCTTAAATTATATACGGTATATGTATAGTATATGGTATGGTATGGTATATCTTCATGTATACCTTAAATTTCATCATTTTATATTCATTTCCAAATCATTTTCATCAAACATACTCAGTTATTCCCCTTACTATATTTTAATAAAGCGCACACACACACACACACGCGCGCGCGCGCGCGCATACAAACTAACGATGATCCATTCATTGAATTTTCTGCGTTGTATTTATTATTGTTCAGCTGTTCATGTTTCGAAGGCGTATACATATATATATATATATATATAATACATATTTTTTATAATTTCATGATGTTTTTCTCATTTACTGTTTCACAGTTATTTTTTTTCAATTTTTTTAATTTTTTCTATTTGATTTTTAGTCGTTCTCATCTTTGTCGTCTGGTCATTTGATGCTGACGTATGACAATTGAAAAAAAAATGTCGAATAAAAGAAACTAGAAAAAAAAAACAACAAAAAAAAAAAAACTGGAATCAAAATCGTCGGCTACCTATGTAAAGTATTATTTTCATAAACGATGAAGTTGATGATATCACTTTTATACCGGATCTATCTCATTCCTCACACTCTTCTCACATACTTATAATATGTATATACATTCTTTCTCTCTTTTATTTTACATACATACCCACTATATACGTATATATTTCATACATATTTCATATATATGTACGTACATAGTATAGTAGGTAAAGATGATTTTTCTATCTTTCAATTATCTTCGGACAAATAACATAATAATATTGGATTTATCACACTATCACATTTATAAGTTATTCTCCAATCGCTACAATCAATATATAATATATGTATAAGTAATATAATTAGTATATATATAGTATAATAGTAGATATATTATACGTATAATAATCAGACAATTTTATACAAACGGGCGTCTAATTATGTGTGTGTGTGTTTTTTTTTTTTCCTTTTTCCTTTTTCATCATTTTTCTTTCTTTTTTTTTTTTTTTTATACATAGGGAGACGGACTATTTTTCTATTTCCATTCTCCTCCGTCAGCTATACATACTCATTCATTCGATATACATACTCGATTACTTAGTATATGTTATACATACCTACGCATGCACGCATATTTAGTTATATTTCAATATAGACGCAACAACGATTTTTCTCATTTTCTCTTATCTCGTTTTCAACTCGCGAAATATCAACGACGAAAGTTTTAGTATACGAAATACGAAAAATCCATATATATTAATAATAATAATAATAATAATAATAATAATAATAATAATAATATTAATATTAATATGTATATTAAATACAAACAGAATACATAAACGAGTAGGTATATAATTAGCCTGGCATTAGTCATATACACATACATATAATATATATGTATATATGTATAACACTTGTATATAGGGTACCTACTATCATGTATATAATTACGGATAATTTTTGTTCTCATTGACCCGCACATGATTTATATTAAATTGATTATAATAATCAATTATCGTCGTTTATCCGTGGGGGTATTACTTGCGAATAATACATTATTTAGTTTGATTCAAG
>OZ022394.1:2490000-2524526 GCA_963989295.1 Ametastegia equiseti
TCGTATGAAATAATACAGATTCAGTATAAATTTGGTCGGTTTGTTCTTTATTTATTCCATATTCTAGAAACTCGAATACTCGTGGAATTTCAAACTTTTCATAGTATGCTACAATAATTGTCGAAAATTTGGTAGCTTTTTCGACAAAAGAAAAAAACAAAATCCCAGAAAACATCGTTATTCTTGTCGATGAGACAATTTCTGATCAAAAAACTGTTTCAGGTGTGGAAAAAGTTGGAAATTTTCAAAAAATTTGTAGAATTCTGAATATTATAGGGAATCTTTGGATACGGAGTTATGGATTATTAGGAAGACGACTTGCGGAGTCGTCCCACCCTCGCGATGGAAATGATTAATCGTAATTAATTAATCCCTATTTATATAAGTTGGAAGTCTTATGGATCGGAATGCAGCCCCCCCCCCCCCCCGGATAGCCTAGCGCGGCACAACGCCGACAAAACACATTCCGCAAAGCGGGTCAATGAGGACTAGTTGAGCACGTTTATTCTCTCTTGGTATCTCTATCCCATTCCTCTCACGCTTGAGATACTTTCTACATTCATCAGAGGCCGTCTTATTGCGATTCGAGATCCTTTCAAGTAGGTATAACCTGCCTGAGTATATAGAAATTGAAATAAGCGAGAAGCCGACCTTTCCGTTTCCCTTTCCATCTTTCTCTATTTTTCTTGTCTATTCGGCGCAGGGTAGGATTGAAATTCCGAATTTCAAAAGCTGCGAAAAGTGAAAATTCCGAATTTTTCCACTACCGAAAAATTCCTCCCCCAAAAACGGAGGGTGAAATAAAACGGAACCGAAAATTAGTTGAACGAGGACAGGCACGTGAGTCGAGTTTACGATGGACGTAGAATTTAGTTTTCCCATGTGGGCGACGAAAAAAAGAAAAAGAAGAAAAATAAAAAAGAAAGGTAAGAGAAAAAATATTGGAAAAAAGCTTGCCGTAGGTTCTTTCGTTTACTATTGAATAAAAGAAAAGCGATCGTGCGGTTTTGGTCGAAGTTATTTTCACCAGTTTTTACCGAAAAACTTGTTTTTCTCAAAAAAAATCTTCTCCTAGATTCCCTGCTGCTGCTTTTGCTGCAGCTTAATAGATAAGAAGGAGAACCAAAAGAAGAAGAAGAAGAAGAAGAAGGAGAGAGAGAAGAACCTTTTGTATATTTTAGGCAATTCGCTAAGGGCGCGATGTTTGTCCGGGTGGAGTGTTAAGTTTGTAGTTTCGCGGTCCCGTCGGCCTCAATTTTACCTCCTCATCCCTGGCATTTCTCTTTCCTGCAAGCTCTTCTCTTCAGGGCGATCTCTTCTCCTCGTAGTACCTTCAGCCCTAAACAAACCCTCTTTCCCATTTTCCCATGGGGGGGTGCCGAGGGGGCATCCCCGTATCGATTGCTGTCCCTCCCTTTCCCTCTCGCGTTCTCTCCAGCTTCTACCTACTTCCATTCCCTTTTCCCCCACCACATACAAAAAAAAAAAAGTATAGAAAAGAGAAAGAAAGAAAAAAAATGAAAGTAAAAAAAAAATGGCTAGTCAAGGATTCTATGTGTGTCCTACTCAGCCACGGGTCATAATTTAGTTTTCAGGGTTTCTTTCCTGCAGTTGGGGGTTGTCAACCCCTTTTTCTTTCCTGTTCTTGGTCCTGTTCCCGGATGAGGGAGGTTGGAAAGGCAAGAAAGCTCGGGAAGGCGTAAAATTCAATTATATACCTACTCCTCTTCAAGGAGTAGCCCTTTCGAAATATTCAAAGAGTTTAACGAGCCAGAATTTCGTAGCCGTCGTCACTCCGTCGAGCTGTTGCAAGCTCGTCTTCTCCTTATATAGTAGCTGTAGGTACGTCGGAGAAATTTCACCCTCAGGTCGCGTAGGTAGTAGAAAAAGCAAAGGACCAGAGAGTAAAGTGCAAAGAAGTACCTACCCCAGACTGCAGGAAGGTAGGAAAGAGGCAAAAGTCTAGTTTTTATTGTTCTGTCTGAAAATAATCTACCCCCAAAGTGTCAAAAGCTCAGCCAACAACTTTTCTTAACTTCGAAGTAGGATTGTGACAAAGAAATACATCGCGATCGAGTTTGAAAGCTTCATTTTGAGAAACAAAAATTGAATTGAAATCGGAAAATCTCCGATAGTCCATGGAGGTTTTTGGATTGGTGATTGATTCAATTGATTTTAGAGCTTTTTTTCATAAATGTTTTGATTTTAGAGCTTTTTTTGCATTAGAACCGAGTATGAGAGCGAGAAAAAATAATTGTTATTTTGAAAAATGAAGGGGAATTTATAACAGGGTAATAATTGCAAATGGGCGAAGCATGCATAATCCGGTAGTTAACAGTTCTGGTTAACGATCCAGGAGCAGTAATCCCGACAACCAACAACCCCCGTCGACCGAAGCTCGCAAGCTCGCCACTACTGCATCTGCAGCCTCCTCGTTCGTATCTCGGCGTCATATAATATATAATGAAAAACCGAAACACTACACCATCTTGCACGCGAATTTCGAACCCCAGAATCTCACACACACGTGGACCGCCGGCGACTGTACAAAGTCGCAACAAAAACCACGAACAAAGCGACAGTTCGTTAATTACACCCCGGCTATACCAACGTCGCGTCGCCAGACTGAACCAACCCCTACCTATATATATACCTTCGTCCGCATTCTATACCGTCGCGAATCCTCCGGGCAAGGGGATGAAAAAACCGTGAAAGCTTACGAGGGTTGTTTTTGAACAGAAATCGCAAAATTTAAACCAAAAATTCTTCCGATTTATCCTTTTTTATGATCCGTTGATCCAAAAAAATCGTTATTAATCTCTCTAAAGATCGATCAAAGTCTAAGGGCTGAGGATTTTCAAAATTATAACGATCAGTGAGGAGGAAGTCTCTTCACCTGAATTCATTAGGAAGTGGTTTTCCAGACTACTTTCAAGTGTTTTGTTGAGGGTTAAAATGTTGACGAGAAATACTTGGGAGGGTAAAACATTCGGTTTGGTAATTCAAGGGTTGAGTTGTATAATCCGTAACCGTAAATTTGTTCTTTGGTAAAGTTTGGCTAAATAATCATAGCACGGCGACACGCGGTGGCCATTAATAGCACATTTATCTCACAGCCCTCAACGGAACCGCCAATTCAAAGACCCACATCTTCCCCACGTTCTCTACCACGGCCTTAATTCGGCTCGGTGATTAATTATGCATTGTTATAAGCACGAGAGGACGAGATTCTCAAATTAGGTAGGTGTACCTACCTACCCACCATCAACCTACCAACCCACCATCTACTGCCTAGCATTACGTGTACCAACCCCATGTGTTGATTTCAACATCATGTTCCCATTCTACTTGTTAAAATTTGCGAATACGGTACCAGAGACGATTAATACATAAATATATTCGCACTGTACAATACCTACCTCGGGTAAGCTCAACGTCTTAGCTAATCATCACGAGATGGAGAATTATTACCATGGTGCTATGGGTATTATAGACCGTAAGTTTATATGATGCGAACGTTTGGGTTAATGTTCATCAAAGTCATCACTCACCCGTGTGCGTTCTCTGGTGGGCTTTAAGGTGGGAACTTTTCGTATAGACCTTCTTGCAACCGGGAAACTGGCATTTGTGTATCCGTCGTTTCGTGTCCGGTGGACTGTGCTCGTGACTTCGGGCATGATGCCTTTGAACAACTGTCGCCGCAACTGGATTCGTGCCCACATGTTGGTGCTGGGCTTCTACCACAGCTGGGAAACCGTTCGCCGCAACGGTTATCAGTCTGTAAGGTGAAATAGATAGTCGAAAGAATTAGTGTACGTCAAAAATTTCATCAAGATCATCATCAAGTTTTTTTTAACTATTTTTCATCTTAAACTTACCTCGCGACCCCTTGATGACTACTGGCCGTCACCCTGACGATCGCACTCCTCCCACCGGCGCCGTGGAGGTTTAGGTGATGGTGAACGTCCAGCATCGAACTTCCGCTCGAAGAATGACTCGAATTCGAGTGGCCCTGACCCGATTCGGGACTGGATGGTGGTGTAAGGATTTGCCCTTCGCCTTCGCACCCGCTGTCGTCCTCTTCTTCGATTTCCTGTAATCAGAAGAATTGGGGGTGATGGTCATGTTGTTGTCTTTAGTGTACTGGTTGCTTTTTTCGATCTTTCGATAATCAAACTGAAGAGAAGGGTATTCGAACCTCGTGCTCTTCGTCCTCTTCGAGATCTTCGCTTGGTTCCTTTTTCAATATTAGTGCTCTGCAGGATAGGGAGGGTGAACTGTCCCAGGAGAGTGCGGAACACGCTGAACTCGCTGAAGACATTGACAGGGAATCAAGATGGTGGTCTCCGGGGCTGAACTTTATGTCATCCAAACCCAACGGATCTCTGTCGTCGGACGTCGTTGTGACCTGAAAAGAACAAACAAAAAAAATACACATATTTGTACCGTCGTACGCGCCATTTCTTGACAAAACTCCCATAAATCTCTAATACCATCGTTTTTTTTTTTCTTCCCCCAGTACGAAAATAGAACTTTGTCAATTTCGCAAATGTCATACGAACCACTTTGTCAAGTCTGCACATGACTTGAAGCAGTCCGATTCATCATAGTCCAAAAAAAAAGAGACTTTTTTTTCTACGTTTCGAAAACACAAACCGCAAAGTGCAACGCTTTTGAATATGAATTGAAAAAATAGTAACATACCTCCATTTTGATCGGGGGATCAAACTGTGCGTTGGCATTGCCGGTTGAGGCAGTCCAAGAGATCGGAGGTGCCCTGAAGAGGTTCCACGGTGCTGTGTCCAGTTCCGTAGGTAATTTTTTGTACGACTGTAGCTTAGGCTCGTCCTTCAGGTACCTCTCCATTTCGTAGCATGTCTGAAATCAGAAAAGAGTCAATTTGACTATTGGTTCTGAAGAAATATGAAAGAGACAATTAACGTAAGAAGCAGGATGTGTTGAGGAGTTAAACGGAAATGAGATTCGTTTCACATCTGCTCATAATTCAGCCTGTTTATTTGAGTTTCCTAAGCTTGAAAACATACACAGGATGATGATGCATAAAAATTTCAATTCTCTAATATCTCACGTTCATTTATTTGAGGTATAAGCTACTGTTTTCAAAGGTCCCGGCGAGATAACAGAAAGTGTTGACGTTATGGACTATCAAACGATATTCCAGATGCGCGTGTGCTGCTCTCAGGAATTTAAACAAACACAAGCGAGTCCTGAAAGAGGGTGTTGCAAGGGGGACCACTCTCGTCATCGTCTTCCCAGCTATAGGATGGAGTTGCTTGAAGACAAACGAGGAATTACTCAGCCCTAACGTATGTAAAGCAAAGTTGACATAACTCTGCGCGTTAGCCAAGTTGGTTGGTATACTCTTGTAGGCTGCTGCTGTTGCTGGTGATGCTGATGCTGCTGGGTGAGACTTGAGTTGCCGTAGGCTTGCTGGTTTCGCGTCTCTGAACGGCACATAGTGCAAAGTTATGCCTCATTCCGTGCAGAATTTGCAGTAAGTCCGTGTGTTTCCACTCTCTTCAATCTTCTCGTATATTCTCATCCTCTTCTCACGCTCCAGCCTCGACCAAAATGAGATTATACGCTCACCCTCCACCAGCAAAGCACTCCCCGTTAATTAATTACTATTATAGCTGTTTATCCCCACTTCCACTGGCATCAGCCAGTCGGAAAAGCACCCAGTCAGGCAGACCCATACCCTACCATGAATCGAACTGCACGCGAGAAGGACCTGGACGTAATCCATAAATCCATCTCTCGGTTAAGCCGAGCAATAACTCGCACGGTTTAGAAGAAATAAATCCGATCAGAAACACCAGGCGTTTGGTTCAGTTCGGTTTGGTTCGGTTCGTCGAGCCCTGAAATATGTATCGCAAGGCCCTTTTGCTAGCTCAGTTCAATTCCGAAGTCTGGAATATCGTTCCGCATCGGCTTCCATTCGCTGATGAATATTTATTCATCTGTTTGGCTTTTCCGAAAGTGAGCTGAGCTCAGCTCAGCTCAGCTCGCAGATCCTGAAGAGGAAGTCTGAGGACGAGACACACCGGTGGAAAGATAGATCAGGATAACCTCAGCCTTCGTGTTTTTGAGGGATGGACTTTCGGCCTGGAAATCAAGAAAACGATATTTCCTCATCCTCGGGAGTCTCGATCGAAATTGTTGCGAGGGTCTCAGCTGCTGGCTGGCTGGCTCGTGTACCAACAACAATTGTTACGCCAGAGGTAGTAGTAGTCCCAGGCTTTGTTTTCAAGACATTCTCAATTGACTGGAGCGATGACAAACGATTGTACCAGTCAGCCAACCATCCAGCCATCCAGCCAGCGAGGCTTGGGTTTATCTTTTTGTGTCTTTTGTTGAGAGTTGACTGGTGCGGTCCCCACGCCAGTGTCGTTGAGGAAGTTGGCCCGCTTAACTGCGTCGTACTCGTGATTTTGCCAGGGAGTTAGTTACTCCTGGTCCTCGTCCTCGTCATCCTCGGGTCTTGATGGATGCTGGAGCGATTCTTTGTGCTCTACGAGCTGGAGACCCATTCCGGACTGACTCCTCAAGATGAGTGAGGCGCGCCAAGCAAGCAAGCAAGCAGGAGAAAAAGGGTCTTCTCTTCGTTTACAGTCGTTGGTTTTCTCGCTCTGTAGCAGATACAGATATACAGATACACAACTATAATCAGTGCCTGGTGATCATCTCGGTGAAAGAGGGAGATGGAAACACGCTGATAACAGCAACTATACTAACGAGTAGACGACGGGAACTGCTGCTGCTTTTCTTACGTCGCGATTCTCGCCTCTCGCTCTTTTCACCTCCGAGGGACTTTATTTCCCTCATTTGTCTCTCCCTCGGCTTTCTTTCTTCTTCTTTTATGTACATTTTGCCTTTTTCTTCTACTTTTTCTTCTTCTTCTTCTTCGCCATTTTTCTTTTTCTTGCTTTCTTTGCGCGCGTGCTCATTTGGTCTAAAGTTGTTGCTTCCTTCCTCGTTTACCAGAAATTTCTTCTCCTTCTTCTTATTTTTCTTTTTCTTCTTCTTTTCAGCCATATACTTTATATCTTCAGCTTTATAGAGATTCGTGGAATTTATTTTTCTATACTTTCGTTCAAGAGAGGGTTTTCTTCATTATATCGCCAGCATAGCTTTTCAAAAGAAAAAAGAAAAGGAAAAAGAAGAACGACCGTTACTTCTAAGCACTATACTAACCTGAGAAGCGAAAGAAAAAAAAATACAAAATTCAACCAAAATCGGATAAAGTAAACGAACTTTTTGAGGGTAGGTAATATTTTTGAAACTTTGGATACACAAGGTCCTAGCTTCGTCAAATGTTTGCTTAAGTATACCCATAATCTGTGTATGGTTATAAATTTGAACAATGACATTATCATTGTTGCCGTTTGCTTCGGTGCTTCTTTATGTACCCCGTACAAGGGGCTGAAGAGAAAGAGAGAAAGAGAGAGAGAGAGAGAGAGAGAGAGAGCGGCTGACTCCCCCGTCCCAAAGTCCTGAGTAAATAAATGAGGAAATTACCGGGGTGGTAATATTTCAGGAGGGTATAAGGGTTCAGACTTCCGGTAAATCTAGTTTCTCGTCAGTTTAGTCATCAATATGAAGCCAGAGGACTAGCTACTGTAGTATTATACCAACAGAGGGGGGATCCAAGGGGTGCGATTCATTCTCACGGGAGAGAATTCTAGCCGGAGCCATTTTTTTTTTTTACCCCAAGCTCATTAATTAGGACTAATTGCAATTTGAAAATAGAAGTTTGAACTCGTTAGTAGAATGAGAGAATAAAAATAATTAATTTCAAACTTTTCTCTTCCTGCACCACCAGCAACCCACTGTTCACCTTCATTCCCAACCCTCACGAGATTATTACTACTTCCTTTACACGTAGGTATCGATCGTAGTAGTTGTCGTCGTCGTTCTTGAGGCTGCTGTGCTATTCTAGTGCTTTTCTCTAAGTCCTTCTATTTTTCTTTTTTTTTTTTTTTCTTTTTCCTCTTTTCGTTTAGTCACACTTAGAGACTCCCATACATCTGCCGTGTATAGTCGTCTTTTCATGATGGATTCTCTCCTAGCTCCGGAGGTGTGAATCGTTTTAAATAAGCGAAGCGGCTATACATGCGGTACTTTCTAATTAAACCAGCTCGGACCAACGATGCTAAATACGAATGAGCCAGATGCTACAAATACGGTGACTCACGCCGGAACAGAAATTACACAACGATAGATACATGTAGATTGTACATATGTGTACGTATGTACGCGAGCACCGGCTAATATTAATTTATTAATCTCATTACCGGTGCGGAAATGCTTTCTGTCCCGAACTGACCCCTACACCCTAGCTGAAACTGGGTGGCACAACTTTCGGCTCATGCGTTACGGTTAACGGCCTAATTGATACAAGCCATACTCTGGCTGCAGTGCACCAGGTACAGACCAAGCAGGGTTTCTTATAATATGTGAAAGAAAAATGAAATTCAATTAGGGGTATATGATTTTCACCCTTATTTTTTATCTGTGTGTCATAGCATCTCTGGTTTGGCATTTAAGTGAATCGAGGGATTGATTGACGGAATTTTATTTTGTTACCTCAAATCGTTACTTTTATACAGAACAGAAGAAGCATTCCACCACCATCAGGGTTTCTAAGGAGAGTTGAGAAAAAAATGAAAGAAAAAAAAAAGGCGGAGACGTCTCGGTTCCTCGAAAGAAGCCCGAATTGCTTATTTTACAAAGTGGAAATTCAGGGTGTCGGATGAGCGTTATTTAACGTAGCGGCATGCGAGTACCGCGGAAGATATTTCGGCGAAGAGAATAGAGGACCCCAAGCGATTCCTTGAATTTAGCCAGTCTAAGAGAGAAGCGGTAAGGAATTCACCGCTCGTCGAGCCTTTTGCATTTCAACGTTGAATAAAATTTCTTCACCAAGTCCTAGTCATCGTCAAAATCCCTCAACGCGTATACACGTGGATAATATTCTGCCGGTTTTACATCTTCCTCATATTCATACCTTTACTGCACCAGCACATCTCTAGGAGCTATTGACATCTTGATAATCTCACTTCTGAACTCTCCCTAGTCCGTAGGTACCAACTATTACTAACACCATCACCACTGCTCTGCATACCATTTCGGACGACCTGATATATACCTTTACACCTGTTGCCGGTACCGCAGTACGGGTTTATCCTCGTCAGAATACACCTACCTACTCACTCACATCTAGTCGAATAGACGACCCGACGCCTCGAGTAACGAGACATTTGACAAAGTTCTCTGACAAAGATTAGTTTCCAAGTGCACCGGGTTGGTAGATAGATAGATAGGTAGGTAGCTACTGGAAGAGGAACTAAATTAAACTACGTCAGTTAACGGAGGCTTCCGACATCTGCAGAAGTAGCAGTCCATTTATACATCAACCTTTGACGAAAAATGTTCAACTGGATGGTTAGAGTAGTATAACGATGC
Organism: Ametastegia equiseti; assembly: GCA_963989295.1. NCBI lineage: Eukaryota > Metazoa > Arthropoda > Insecta > Hymenoptera > Tenthredinidae > Ametastegia > Ametastegia equiseti. The sequence continues at coordinate 2,499,487 of OZ022394.1, forward strand.
AGTGGTGGCTCGTTGATCATAGTTTTAATACGGTGTGAAGAAAATCTTATCTTCCTGGTTCACTCGGCGGTTCGAACAAGTCGTCGTAAGTAATCGCGAGGTTTACGGGGCGGCGAACACAGGGCGTTAAAGTTGCTTGCTAGTAAGGCAAAGGAAGTATGAAGCCAGGCAGTCAGGCTGGCGGGTAGATATCTAGTCTTTTTATTATTAGCGCCATTAAACCTGTAACTGCGTAATAATTTAAAAGTTAACCGCAAGCTAGACACGCCTTGCCTTGGTTCACCTTGGCTCGGCTTGGCCTTTCGTCGATTATAACAGTTCCTCATCCTTCTTCCTCCACGTTTTCTACAAACCTGAACTTCTCATCCCATCATGTCCAGAAACCCTGGCAGCGAAAAGATGGTCTCTGTTATCTAGCCAAACCCTTCCCGAGGGATGTCTGCGTCTCTGCTTCTTATTTTTTCCCAGAAAATAAGGAATGAGGAACAAGTAACATAGAGAACGACGAGCAAGAAAAGGATCGAATCTTGATCACTGACCTGACCTTCACCCCTGACAAAGACGATGATCAAATCATCCGGTGAACAAATGATCGAAATACTATCTTACTGCTGGAGTAGATGTGAGGCAGAATACTCAATATACTTCCACATCTTAAAGTACCATTCGAAGAAGAAAGAGAAAAAGAAGAACAGCATTTGACTCTGAGATACTGCCAATCCATAAACGTCAGTGTGCGTATCGCTGTGCAGTCTACCATGCTGATGGTGATTGTTGTATGGTGGATTCCCACACAAAAATTGGATAGTTTAAGTGCAAAGAATGCGATGATGAGTGCACGCACGCTTACACTATCCCGTCAAATCTTGTAATTAGGAGGATGATGAAAAGAAAGAAGTCAGCGGATGATTGGAGGGCTATTTGTAAAGGTGGCGTGACTGAATGTTGGCATTTTCATTTGTGTTCCTGAATGAGCCCCGATCTCTTATTCTCATCATCGCGAAGGTTTGGCCGAGGCACCCGTCTGTCTGCGGCTGCACGCATTGCGTAATGGACTGGAATAATTCGTGAACAATGCACTTCCCGATCAGGATCGTATAAAGTGAAGAGTGCAAGAGAGAAAGAGAGAGAGTGGGGAATAGGGAAGAGCCACGAATGACAATAATTGTCATATTTTTATCTGGACAATGTGCTTACAGCTGTGCTCGAAATATATGCCAATGTAGCATCATTCAGTCGTAGCGTATAACAGAGCTGAGGTTTTCTCTCGAGTATTCACCACCAGTGAGAGAATGTTGGATTGTTCGGATGAGGGCGAATACCAGAGACAGAGAAGAGCAAAATAGAAGAGGATGAGACTACTCGATGGTGCCGGAGAAAAAAGAAATGGAGAAAAACGTAAAAACAAAAAGTTGAAGATGGAACTCCTAGGAAAAGATAGTAGGCCCACTGTGCAACTCGAGAGTGTACGTTGGCTTCGTATACAAAGCGAACTCTGTTCATTCATAACGGGGCGAAAGACAAAACGACTCAAAAGCCAAGTACGTCTGTCCATCGTCCATCGTCCATTGTATGTATGATCATATACCGTTACATATACTTGCATGCATGCATGATACACATCCGTCTCTGTTGATACATAACGCGTATTTCTACTACGTTTCCATGTGCTGTTTACTATTCACTATGTACTATTTACCAGTGGCTATTTACCACGAGAGAATGCGTCCATGTCCGGGTGCATTCACGTATAGTACCTCTAGACTACGGAAGCGTGGAGTTGGGAGTAGGCAGACATATACAGTGGATAAATGGGGACTGTTTCCGTGAAAGTAAAAAAAATTTCAGATAGGAAAGAGAAAAACTGATAGTACCCTTCGAATAAAAGACTTTCAGCTAATTTACTCTGACAAATAAAAAAAGAGGAAAAAAATACCCATGGGTTGTTTGTCAAGAGCTTGGCGAAGCGATACGGACTTTTGATTATTTCCCTTCTAGTTCTTTTTTTGCAAACGCCATTCACACTCACCCCTAGTTATAATAATATTCTATGTCTAGTGTGGGGGCAATGGAGAGAAGAGTGGCTGGATCCCTGGGTGTTGGAGTGAAATAATATGACCATGTAAGAATGATGGGCAAAAAAGGAAAGGAGGAGAAATGAGGAGAAAAAAATGAGGGGTGGAGGAAAAAAAAAATATGAAAAAGTGAAAAGGAGAGAAAACAGAAGCGTAAACTATCCGACGGAGATTATCTTCACCGTGGTTCGCTCCTACTTGAATGGAGTTGGAAACTTCAGCAGTAATTCTGAGCAACTGTCATTAACAGGGACAGTGCACGGGCCAGGAACTGGTTCGCTCGTTCGCTCGTTGGCTCGTTCACTCGGTACTCTGATAGCAGCACACCACCGAGTAAGAACGAATGAATGATAACCGCTACTCACAACCGCACACGAGCTACGCGACGCGAGGCGACGCGACGTCCCTAGGGTACTATGGCTTTGAGCCAAATCGTTGAAGAGATTCCCAACTTTAAAGGAGCCTGGGCTACGTTGAGCTCGAAAATTTATCATTCCACAAAAGCGAAATTCAAAACCCAACTCGGTGTTATGAAACGAACCATTTCCCAGCATGCCAGAAAAGCACATCCCTCTTGAATTTCACCTTCACTCCATTTCGAAGAGAAATACCTTGTCGTGTGCTGCGGGAACGCGAGTGCAAAAGAGAAGAATAGTACCTACGAGTTCATTTTTTGCTACATCATTTAGGTATACGACGAAAATGTATTTATACTCGTACGATTTTACTACGAAGAGTATCACGTGGTTGAGGCAACTCGCGTGTCCAACAAGCGACGTTGATCTTCGAGTGGACAACGAGGACGAACGAATAGCTCGGGGGTCAGGGTTAACAACGCTAACGAGCCAAGACTGAATGAGTTACGACTAATTCAGTCCGTCGACTCTACCGCCGTCGTCATACTCCATGGTGGAGATGATGATACGAGACGCTAAGACCAGATGATGCCAGATGCCAACTTCTGCCACATCATCGTACACCGCTATACATGTAACTCTTTACTCGATTGTCAGACCAATAATGCGATGCTGGTCACACTGCCTCCACCACTACCAACACCACCAAGAAGAAGAGACTGCAAGATCCAAGTTGTGCAATTGTCTCTTATTTTTTATTCATCATTATCATGGTTTTTTCTTCTTCTTTTTTCATTACGTCATCTCGTTACTCGAACCTTTGCACATTACACGTATTCACACACATCAGCAAACGTATGTACAGTCCGGAATGAGAGCAGTTACCAACTCCCCTACTAGACCACAGCCACATTGTATGTTTGAGAGCATTTGGAGAATGTACCCGAGACTTGATGGGTCCTAAAAATCTTAATAATAACTTTTATGACTCACTTGAATTTTTGAGTAGCTTCCTACCCTACCCTGTCTTTTTCTCCACAGACCTTGAAGAACCGGAGGCTAATTTTCGACAAAAATTTTTCAACAGACCTTGGATCTCGGTTTGGAATGTCACGGGCGCCATCAACTAATCTTTTTCCAGACATGACCCCCTCGTGACGTGGACGATTGGTGACAGGCAGAAAATCCCCGATGTTCCACTACTGCTCGGCACTTAATATTTTGGCATCAGCGTTGCAGTGGAAGGAAAAGGGGGATAGTATTGGTAATTGAAAAGGTACAATCAGAGCTAATCGCGGTAGCTATTGCCGGTGAGCAAGTGAGTGAGTGGAACGTTGACGTACAGTGTCTAGGTTATTTATAGAGGAATGTCGCTGATGCGGGGAGTATGTGAATGTGAATGTGAATGTGTATATGCACGTGCACGATCCCCAACACTCGCACGCAAACGCACACGCGTGGAAACGTTTGACTATTATTTATACGGGCCCATAGAGAGAAACGTGTGGGTGCTGCCAACGCTACTCGACGTTATTGGTTAAAGCGTCGACGTCGACGACGACATGAGACGTATATGACGTGAACGTAGGTATAGGTATATATGCACGTCCTGTCAGCTGTCGTGGTTGTGTGTTCCGAGAACGACAGGCATTGATGCATCAGGAGAAAGAGAACTCCCAGGCATATAACGTACTATAGGTGCATTCGCAGTAGTAGAGGTTCAGCGAGCTGTTTCACCGCAGATGATGGAAAAAGTGTTTTTCCTCTTGGTCCATTCATCATACGGCGTATCGAAAATCGAGAGGAAAAATATTCCTAGCTAACGGACGTGAGAGAGGCGTACGACCATCAGCAGCGTGAAACAAACCCGGGTATCGAATGTCGGAGAGAAAGGTAGAGCAGCATTGGATCCTCTTCGATTACGAGACGACGACGACGATGATGATGATGATGAAATGGGGAATGTTCAACCCAGGGAGGGATTTCTAAAATGCTGAATGAATCATCGAGCGGGAAGAAGCGGGGAATATGGAAATCCTTTAAAAATAAACTGCTGAATATCTCCGGCACCCTAGCGCACTTTCCAAACTCCCTGGTGGTGGTGAAATATGTATCCTTTAGACGTTTCTGGCAGCATCGGTGGTCTTTATTCAAGGTAAAGCGATGATGGGTAGCTTCGGATAGCGAGACCAGACAGCGGGTGTCAATTCACGTAATTCTCCACACATGGGTCCTCTACTATCTATTCGAGCCATTACCAAAGTGTTGATGTGTCACAGGCGCCGCAGGAAGGAATTGGAATGACCGTGGAACATCGACGGAAAAATTTACTTTGTATTGGCAGACCGATGTCATTAACGGGGAACCTCCGTCGTCACTCTAAGCTCGACGACAACATGGATTTCCGTCTCCTAGTCTTCGTCATCCGATTCTTATCTCACATATACATAGTCGACAAAAAAAATTCCCTGGGGATATTTCGGCGTTCGTTTCATTTTTAAAGACCGCTAGTGTGTGCCGAGATGCTTATAGGTCAGCAATGATAATTTGGTGGTTAAAAAATGTACAAAAAATGATTTAAAAAATTCATTCATGATAAGATTAGAGAAGACACAGTAGCGGTATCGTGAAAAACACACTCCCTACAACAGACGACAAGTTCTTTGAACAAATTTTAAAGAGCTAAACGTAGAAGACCACTCGACTTTCCAACGACCTGATGAATGATGCTTCTCTAAGACCCTACCGCGGTATAACAGCCCGATTAAGAAACTAAAGACCAGTAGTATATGTGTAGGGAGGAAAATTAACTCTCCAATACTCTTATAAACCCTCCCAACGTATTTAGGTTCAGTTAGGTACCCCTTCTCTTGAGAACAATTAAACTCACTGTACGGACTTGCGGGTACCCACTTTTCTTTACTCCCCTTAGGGTAATTCGTTAATTATGTACTTTTTGATAAGGAAATTTTTGTTACGTTCGGTCAGGTCGGGGAGGCCACGCTCCGTTTTTGACATACCACTCCAACTTTAGGTTCTGTACCAGTTTTCTTTCGTTTTCACGAACTTTCATCCCTATTTATTTTCATTTTTGGCCTCCTGACGAAGGATAGGGAAGAGACGAAGATACGGGATTATTATTCTATCTCCCCCATCATATATATATATATATATTTTTCCTCCATATTACTTCGCGGACGTATATTCATGCGGTGCAGATGGATAACGTGAAAAACGATGGATGGATGGATGGAGGATCGGACTGGTAAAAAGGGGGTCATCCTCGTGCAGAAAAACAATCCCATATCCTTGACACGTCACCCAGAGGGATGTAGGTAGGTAGGCAGGCAGGCAGGCGCGTATGTGGTTTAAATTAATTTAATGCCAACAATACACATTCAAGTTGGAATTCATACGCTGTCAACGGCAGCGTTCGCCGGAGTGAATAGATAGACATTATGGATGTCATACAAGAGCGGAGTGCTGCCACCAGTTCGCTCTCTGCGGCACGAAGAGAGCCATACAGAGAGTGAGATAGAGAGAGATGAAAACACACATGTGTATGTATCATATGTATGTGTTTTCATGTGCGTTGAACACATAGGTGTGTAACATACGAGGTAATATACAAGCTCAGGCCGTTTCTATCGTATACGTCGACGTCGACGACGACGACTCAGCGCACGTTCTTTGACGTGACATCCTACACGAGAGCGTATCCTGCATACACCGATCAATTCTCAAGACTGAGTTGGGTTCGTTGCTATCGCTATAAGGAAAAGGGCAAAGGGAACTTCGAACTTCGAACGTCTGGGTCCCCCTGACTTCTTCTACTTATTCTTCTTCTTCTTCTTCTGGTGCTTCTTATTCTTCGATGGTCCCCCCTTCCTTTCGTTCATTCCTTTGGAATTTTTTTTCAAGCTTCGAACGTGAGCTGAGTTCCTTCTTGTTTCATCATTGTTTCCCCCACCAGAACGAGCTTAGGTATCCACGTTAGAACTACGTGCGAATTTCATCTACAATATGTGGTAGGTAGGTAAAGGTAGTACGTTTCTAAGCACATTCGCGTGTGCGAAGGCGTAGTAGGTACAAGTTCATGGCTATACTACTGTATTCTTCATCATAGAGAATTTTGAAGGAGTTCCGCAAGTTTATTAATTAAGAAGAGAGTGAGAGAGAGAGGGAAATGAAAAAAAAAGCAAAAATGGCGGTTAATTGGTCTTGGAAGCCCTATTTCGAGTTCTCTCTCTCTCTCTCTCTCTCTCTCTTTCAATGCCTGTACTCTCTCAGTGTAAAGTTTGCGCAGGCACGATTAAGCCTAACTTTGGTTTAAATCGTCTGTAACGAGTAAATTACTTCGGGGAAAGTTTTAATTGTTAACAAGGCTCGTTGTTTAAAATACTTAAAATCACTCCACGGATGATAATGACTGTAATGAACGTATAACTGCTACAACCCACACACTGAAAAGGCACATACCCCCTATATGAATTATAACCTGCGCTTGAAAACTTTTCAATTTATAGAAATTAATATTAATATTAATGATCATTTCTATACACCATCACAAATGCCTAGCTATAAACCAAACCGTATTCAAAAACTAAATCGGCATTGAGTTTCGTAAGTCACGGTAAAAATGGACGACTATAAGCGCATACGGTCTACTACCGGTCGTATCACCGACCCCTTTGCAAGCAATTAACAAATTATGTTTCTCATTACATGTGTCCATAACTTTGGGGAGAGATATAGAGAGAAAAAGAGAGCTAATTAAAATAGCAATTGTATAATATGTTTTATGAATGATAAACCGTTCACGAGCTTGTCCCATGCACCACGGGGTTAGCGCGGGGCTCAATTTTCTGCCGATTTAGGAATTGTAGGGAAAGAATGAAGCGATTTTGATTATCTTTCACAGTTTTTGGCATTCAAATTTAAACAGCTATCGCATGAGCAATATCAGTGAGCGCACGATGAATTATCATTAAATATGCGCAGTGAAGAAAACGAAGTTATATACGCGAAGAGCGTAGAGCCAGAGATTGCTGCGCGTGCCTTGCGCAATTCGCTTTAATAAACTTGTCACGCACGGTACAGGTGTATGCCAGATGTTACTTCTTCGGCAGTCGTATTACATTGCCGAGACTCGTACCTACTTGCTCGTCAAATGTCCTCGCGCGCGAGGCCCGATAATAAACCCTTTATGACAATAAATAATATTAAGCGCAGGGGAGAACCGAGCATCTCTCGAATACCAACACGCGATTACGATCGTAGCACTTTTTCCACCTCTCGTGAGATCGTTAAATTCACACCGACTTGCGGCAATTGACTTTTTTTTTGCGGGATTGAAGTTCCGAATTCCAAAAGGAATTTTCACCTTTTGCTGCTTTTCAAATTCGGAATTTCAATCCTGTCCCGATATCGGTAAAGTTCCTTCACATTGATCCATACCTTCAAATTATCGAATTCTGAATTTTATCGGCTAAATCACGCAGTTTTCAACTCTGGATTTGGCTCTCGGTTGCCTGGGCGACGATTTGGTCCACTTTTGCGCTGGCTGCTGCTGCTGCAGCAGCGGAGCACGCAGCTCGCCTCCTTTTATGGCAAACGTGAAAGTTCAATGATGTCACCGCGCGAGCAGCCAAGAGCGATTTCGCACGTGCCTGTAAACGCGCAATAAAACTGGTCCAAAGTTATCGCTGCGAACTCTCCAGCTTCTTCGAATGCATCAGATCAATTTACATCGTCGGACTCTCGAAAATCTCAAGCTTCATTCATCAGATGGAATACCAAACGCGCTCTGGAAACCAGCATCTTAATTCATCCTCACTTCCAGTTCGCCAAATTCATATTCCCAATATGACAACTTTTTTAAACACTTAACCCGAATCAGAAACTACTACAAGTTGCTTCTCGTTCTACAGCCTCCGGCTCTGCTTCTCTAGGACTTCACATGCTCACCGCACTTCCTCGAACGGATCAAGAACCGAAATACCAAAAGCCAGTCACCCGGGTTTTGAAAGCATCTATCTGCCTCGGACTGACTAAATATCTTCTTGATGATGCACACCGGTTTGCAGAAACAAGGAAAAAAAAAAAGTATTAATTCGAAGCCATGGTGGCTCTGGTACTCGTATCCGAATTTGAAAAAAAGGATAGAAACTGTTTCAAGATTCAAGTACTTCAGAGGCAGTGTATGGCAGCATTTGGCCTGTTTTTCCGAAGCAGTAGCAATGCTTAAATATCCGTCCAACACCTATACCTAACCTACCAACGGAATGAACGAGGAGCGATTTTTCCCACGCAATTTACTTCGTTAAAAAGTTCAGCTATAAATTTCAGTTTCAACATTTTAGAGCCAGGGACTAGTAGGTACACGGGCTTAGCTGCTCGTTAGCGAAGCTAGGTAAGGCTTTCGCGAGTTCGGTTCAGTTCAGTTCAGTTCAGTTCAGCTCAGTGCAATGGAGTGCTAGATGGCTACCAACCTGCAGCAACTGCATGGCCTGGTCTGGCCTGGCTATGTGTTACTGCGACTACTAAACCCAGCTCCTCGCTTCCTAGGCAATGCATAATTCAAGTGTCTAGTTTGTCGTGCGGAGCTAGTCTCGACGGATAAACCTGACGGTTGTCGGGGGCTTTAGTTTCAAGAGACGTCAAATTATTTGCTGAATTGGTGCTGAATCCGCTCAGCATAAGCGTCCGGATTATTCAGAGATGGAGAAAAAAAGTCCCTTGTCGCCTGAAAATTATGAGAATATTCGCAAAATTTCGAAGACGAAGAAGACACAAAGGACAGGATCGTTTTGCTGTCTTTTTTGGGAAGCAGAAATTTAATCCGGACCATCATCGTCGTTTGCTGCCTTTTTCGCGTCTTCATGAAGAGAACGTTCTCTAGTATATTTTTCACTGTTCTCATGACCTTACGTTCTCCAAGGTCCGTTGCGTACAGCAGTAGCCACCATCTTTTTGACGTGAACTTGCGGTTACCATGAATCCCTTTACCTCTTCCATCCTGCTCACACATACTCATTCCATCTTCTTCCCTTTTACCAACCCAAGGGCAGGGGAGATTCTCGGGATGAGAAGACTTTGGCAAGGTACGAAGGTTTACACGGGGCCAATCCCGCTTTGATGTCCGTACCACGGGTTTCTGTACGGTGTACCTAGTGGTAGGTACTAGTACCTTCAGTCCCTCGTCCTCCCCCCTGGTTGGTTCTGCCTCGGTAACACGCTCCGGTTACGTGGGGGTCTTATACGTACTATGTAAACGTTTACATGTCGACGAGACCGTCGAACCTCGAACCTCAAACCTCCAGCATCGAAGGCCAGAGTCTATACTGTCGAATGTACGAAGGGCGAAGAGGTAATTCTTCATGATTGAACGGAATCCTTCGGGGTCATTTTGGCGATTAAATGAACTGAAGCGATATGAAATTGAAATTGGTAGCAATTAGCGAGGGTGAAATATACACATAGAGATATTTATGTAAATGGTAAAGTACCAACATCAGACCGGAAGCGACCCTGTAGTTTGTACTTTCGAGTAGGTAGGTATATAGCCGCAGAACGGTGGTTTCTAGGTAACGACGAATGACGGACGCGGGGGTAAACCCGGCCAGGGCCACAATAAGCTGGTTAACATCACCCAAATATCCTCAATTACCTCATTCAATTATCCGCAGGAGTTTAAATATATTATTTCCGGTCCTTCCTCCTCTCCGTCGACGGTGTTGAGGTTGGCGTCGGCGTCGGCGTCGGCGTCGGCTTCGGGGACCGAAGTCTGCCCGACATCGTCGACGGCACCGGCGGCACCGGCGGTTAAACTCCTGTTAAATTAATTTTAAAGCTTTCCACGAAACGTGGGTATTCGAGGATAAATCTCGCCAAATTGAGACACCACCGTCAAATGGAGAGAGAGAGAGAGAGAGAGATCTCTTACCTACATTACCGGAGGCAGTATGAACGGAGAGACGCTTCTTTATTTAGGTTAGGTAAATTCTGGAATTCCAGGATTTTACCGTAGCTCTGATAAAACCTGAAACGACGTAGAAGAGTAGCTAGTTCGTATCCTACACTATCCAGCTGGGTTATAAAAGCGGACTTTACGCCCGCGGAGACAGGAGATTCTGCATATTGAATTGATTGGAATCGGAAATATGCAAAATCGACGAGTAACAAGTCGTCAATCCGGGCGGCGACTAAGCCGGCATAAAATTTTATCATTTATGTATGGAATAAGCGTGAAAATCATAGGCAATTTTTCCGATTAAGAGAAAATCGGGAAATAGGGGGATAGAGATGACGTACTTGTTTGATTCCCGGATCAGCGTATGGAAAAAACAATCGCGGAAACTTTTTCGCGGATCCGGAAATCGCAACATGTGACATGAAAAGGGATATTTTCCTCTGCATGCCTTACAACACCAGGGCATAATGATCCGTGAAATTTTTAGGGAGAATATTCATTTGCGGAAGTAGCGTCACTTGCTACATTTTTTTTTTTTTTTTCGAGAGAGAGAGAGAGAAAGAGAGAAAGAGAGAGAGAGAGACGGAATGAATATTTCCCTTCCGCCAATTCTCCGCTAATATATAACTATACATCACCCGAATCCCTCAGGTACAATGTCTAGCTTTTAACTGCCCAGGGATCCCGGGAATAAAAATGATTGTCTACCATTTTTCAACGATATTACAGACCCTGCCTCTGGGCCACACGTCAACCCTTTCGCTCCTGCTGGGACAATATACCTCCCAAAGGCCCTGGGAAAGAGAGAGAAAGGGCGAGAGAAAAAAAAAAGAAGAAAAATCTCCAACACGGATTCCGTTTACATATAAACGAAAGGAAAAAAAAATAAATAAAAATAAACAAAATGAAGATAGAGAACACGGGACGGGATTGAAGTTGCAAATTCCAAAAGTTCCAAACGGTTGCGAAATTCCGAATATATTGAAGACCCGATTCGGTGTTTCTGGAAAAGTGAGATTTTGGAAGTTGGAAATTCCAAAAGGTCGAAATGCAGACAGCTCAAAGATCCGAAAATTCAAAACTCAGAAAGTCCAAACATCGGTAAATTTAAGGGAAGCTCGTGACAAAGATGTGAAATAAACGACGTTGCATCTCGTCAATTCCAGTCGGTAGTAGAAAAATTCGGAATTTCCACCTTTCACAGCTTTAGAAACTTGGAATTTCAATACCGCCCCAAAAACACGGGAAAGATTGGCAACTGAATGAAACAGTACTTAGAATTGGTTCGATTCGTAGATATTACCAAACGATTCATTGTCAATGAACACAATTCAGATTCCTTTTCCTTCGGGAATTTTTATGATTTCGAGAATTCGTTGAAGACTATTCGAGCATCACGTGGAAAGCTATATGTATCGAGTCTGTCGAGATTTATGTCGTCGGGTTTCTCTGTTCGCCATTGTACAATACGCCTTTTTACGACATCGTTAAGTCAAACTCTACGGTACGGGGGAGGATGTCGACCAGCCGGTAACGTACTACCAAAGCGAGATATCCGCCAAGTACAGAAAAAAGTACGGTTTTATATCTGCTAAGAATAATTCTAGACCCAGTCTGCGGGACTTGTACGTTGTACGTAAATATTTTAAAGACTCCACTGGACCGTTTACTGCTCCTTATATTACAAGACCTTTTTCCGGTATGCGTTACAACTCTGCGGGGGGGATGTAAACTTACACAAAGACGATTCCCTTCTCACCTAGGGACCCAGTACGTTTCTGAAATTTATTTTATAATTTTTCTCAGCTTTTTTATCCTTCGACGAAGGATAAAAAGAACGTTGAGTATAACGAATGGGAAATGTTGTTCCCTCGAAATTACTATAACTGCCTGTGAATAATTACAAGAAAAACCCTTTTTTTATTATCGCTACCTTTTCCGTAGATATGCATAATTTTGATACCGTAGGTATATGTAGGTATAGCTTGTACCTTCTCGAATATATAATATACGGGAGTGGGGGCATCAGTTATAATTGCGTATTCCCAAATGCACAGACGCGCCCTTATACTGCGGGGATGAGATTCGACCAAAACAAATTGCTGGTACTTTGGCTGACTGACTTTATTACCAACCGTTTCTCTTTCTCTCTCTCTCTCTCATCTCTCGTCTCTCGTCTCTTCTCGACCTTTAGGTAGAAACAAGGTGAACGAGGTAAACGAGCTAGATTACGATCACACGTGTCTCTCATTACTTACTTTGAAAAGTAAGAAGAAAATCTTTTGGCGTATAACTTTCGCTATTGCCTCGTTGTTCTTTTAACGAACTTAATTAATCGAAGAAAATCTCTCTCAACTCGCAGCTTTCATTCTCTTTTTTATGATACAAAACGTCAAGAATATCGTTTTTACCAGCTTAGGAAACGCGCATAATTATCTCCAGAAGATGATGACGAGGAGGGATTATTATTATTTTTTTTTCTCTTGAAGCAAAAGAATATAGAGAATCAGATGAATCGTAGGAGAAAAAGCTAAATACTTTGAAATTAATGCAACGCCGGCTTTGCCGAAGCTATAAATATGAACCTAATTTATACATTTCGTTGGCTTCAATTTACCCCCTCCCCTCCCTGTGCTTTTCCTCCCTTTGCGGCATACGCCAATTATACTTTCGCGTTCTGTTTGCGGAGCTTTCCATATATTCGTTCGTCTCCTCGCTGAATTTGTATTTTCATCGTTGTCTTTCCGGCCTCTCGTTCCCTCTTTTGCCCTTCATATAGCCCCCCCCCCCCCCCCCCCCAAGCTTCTCTTTCCACCCTCGTTTTAGCTTTTACGTTTATTTCACCCTCGACATCAACAAACATCTTGATTATACCTTGGAAAGCTGGCTCGACTTGAGTCGAGTCGAGTCGAGTCAAGTCTCGCCTACAAGCTTTCCTCCAATCCTCTTCTTCTTCTTCGTCTTCTTCTACCTGTTCAAATGCTGCGAATATAAGGGAGGATGAAGGAAACAGAAGGGATGAGAAACAGGGTGGAAAAAGGGGGCGAAAAGCTCGACCTGGTATTTGCATGCGAAATTAATGCCTTTCTATTTCACCTCGAATTAAATGTAAGTTTGCATAAAGAAACGACGATTTATACGTTTATTCTTTTGAGGGATGAAGCGTAAACTCGAAGGTCTGCTCCCTCCAATCAGTCTTTCGAAACCTCTGGGTATTAAACTGATTTTTTCTCAGTTAAAGTACTTTTTAATCGAAGGAAGTTTGATTTTTTTTTCTCTAAAAAATTATTGTTTTTGAATTTTTTTTTTTGCTTTCTTTTCCTTGGCGCTAATTTTGACATGAAAATTATTTCGCTTTGTCAGAGACGGGGACAAGCGATCGTAATTACAACGATCGTATCGCCGCGAATCACTGATTCTCAATTCTTATCGGTAAAAGTACGACGAAAAAAATTGCTGGACCAAAACCAAACCTGGTTGTGGTCCCTGGATCTACGGTATGAATGACTTCGTTAAAAACACTCTTTTTCTCCCTCCGGGTTGCTACGCGGCCACCAAAACTCTGAATAACCAATCAAATACTTTGGACAATCCTATAGATACGCACGCGTCACAAAAGCTTCAAGCCAAGTCTGGAATATAAAAAGCTCCGTTGCTTCATTAGGATCGTTTTTCTCATTTAATCTTATTCGTTTCAGATACCGGTGACAAAAATTTGCCAAATTTCTGTAGCTCTATTCAGTTTTGAGGTTCAAAAATTCATTCTTGTGTTAAGATTCATGAATATTTCAGTCCGGGAAGTCAAGGTGAGTTAGAAAAGTATGAGAAAATGGTGAGAAGGGTTGGACGGATTTTAATTCTGTAATTAAACCGTTTACAACCGTATAGTCGCGTCTGCTTACGAGTTGCGAAATAAATCTGTTGAAAATAATTGAATACCAAATATATAAGCGTCAAAATTACTTTCGTCAAGTTTCTCTTTTGCTAAGTAGAAAATCTGTCCGCACAGACCGTTGGGGGGTAGAAAAGGTTCATTCGCACCGGTGCCTTTGACAGGGTTTGTTATTCGCAAACTCATTCGAAATTTTTTTCTTTTCAACATCCATTTTCAGGAATAAAACAGGCTACAAAGATATTTCCTTACTGCGATTGTAATGAAACGGATTATATATATTTATACAAGTTGGCGATTTTCAAAAATAGCGAATAGTTTCGAGATACGATAGCTGAGATTTGGAGTCCAGGTTTCAAATGTACCTATGCCTACATACCGAAATGATAAAACCATGTTGAAAATTATTCCTACAGGTATTCGTTCGTTTGATCGGTATTTTAATCGATTTATTCTAAACGAATTCATCCGGACGCCCATGGTATACCTAATTTAAAATTCAAACGCAACTCGATCGATAATAAATTTATGAACGAACGATTGAATCGGCCCAGCCAGGCTCGTCTGTGGATCGTTGGTTTTGCTCCTGGGTTTGCTTACCTAATATCGTTATAAAATCCAGCTGGTACTACTCAGGGTGTCTATACAGTCGCTACAAATAGCGCTGCTACAGGTTAACCTACACTGTTAAAAATTTTGGTGAATCTACTACGTACATTTAGTGTCCAAAATTCTTGCAAAATTACAAGTTCGACGCAGACAAACGAATTGCCAAGAAGTTTTTGCCAAATTTCGAACAAATTCGTTTCATTGAACGAAACTTTTATGCCTAAAAACACAAAATTGGATTTGAATTCGACTGAATTATATGGCAAGTTTGTATGGAATTTGCAAATTAATTGCACGATGAATGTATAGTGGATTCACTATTTCTATGCATGGATGAAACTTCCAACACAGTTTTGGAAGTTCACCACAGAAATTTTTAACAGTGATATCGAAATCTAATTGTAAGTAGGCATCAAGTGAATTTCAATTGATATAATAATCCGTTCATTCGTTGTATACAGGCTTTTGATTTGATTCAAATTTTTGTTCTTTTTGTTTTTGTTTTCCCAAACTTTTCTTTTTCCACCCCCGTCCCGGTTGTTTGAAAGTTATTTATTAAGTGAGGACATACCGCGTGTTATGTCCGCGTTGTGTAACCACCGGGAAAACCGCAGGAGAACCGCCCTGACTTGTCGAGGCATGGCAGTTTTGTAGAGCGGTGTTAAAGTGTCACAGGGAGCGTTTTACGGGTTTAATAAAAATTACCGGACCACACGCGGCTCCCATCACCGCCTACTACGTTCATCCATCCCGGTACGTTCGGCTCCCGCAGGCTCGTTTGTTTGCACCCAAAACCAGGAGCCTGCCTGGATATATCTGGATTCCTGGATGGTTGCAGGAAAGCTGGATGGCGCGTTTACCAACGTCACGAATAAATGGGAAAGTAGGATAGAAATCGAGGGATCGAAAGAGAGAAAAAGAGAGAAAGATGATGATGGGGTCCGCTAAACCCCCAGCAACGTCACACTCACTCATTCATTACCGACTTGGCAATATTTTTTATTCCCTTTTATTTTCGTTCCTTTCATCGTTTTTACCTCGTTAGCGAGTTTCCCCGACGTTGACGCTGACGTACGCGAAACTTTCATCCACTGGGCCCTAAATCATTGACTAATTCATTCATTCTTCAGAATCGTTGGATATCCCCTTTCATTCTCATTCTCATTCTTCTTCTTATTCTTCTCCTTTTCGCTAGACCACTGATTGATTTTACGTTCATATTCAATTTTTCGAACCGTGAAACGCCCTGCCTCTTGACCCATTCGTTAGTTCATTCATTCATTCATTCATTTTCTGGGGCTTTTTTTCATGAAATTTTCCAGAGCTTTTCACAGTGAAAACTCCATCCGCCCCGAGGTTCTCCAAAAATTTCACGGCCTGCTCTGTGTCCTCAGGGTTTTCCAACCTTGCCAGGTTCGGTAGTGTGGGTATAACGCAAAGCCGCGGAATGTTTGCGTGCGGGTTTGACTGCACGATCTACCGAGCAAAGCAGCCCGCGCGAGTCGTTGTAAATTCCAGGCTACTTGCCCAACTCCAGCGTGCTGCACTTACCAGCAAGCTATAAGAGCTAGCACACCATGTTTCTGGTACACGTGTGGGGTATGGATACCCTGGCGCAATATACGCGTCCAACACCATGGGCATAACGTACACTTCCATTTACCTGTATGTGTTACACCTGCACGCCTATACGTATCCATCCAGAACGCAACATTGTCGCATGCATAAACCCCGAGTGCACCATCACGAAGTATATTCCCCATACGACACAACCACACACACACCTTCATCAGGAAAATACAATATGTACGCCTCGGTTCACCCTAACGTTTGCCTATACCTTTCACGATCTACTTACTCTAGGCATAGGTAGAATATGCAATACGTTGGGTACGCAAAGTGATGTTCTGATCCATTGTTCGAGTTTTTGCCAACGGAAGATTGCAGAATTCCTATGTAGAAATTGACCAATGGTTTAGTAGTACCTACTGGGCCAGTACTTGTCGACGCTGCACCAACGGTTAGTGGACAAACGGCAGTACTCGGAATGATAACATAGGTCCTACGGTTGGTAGCCGCCAACGCTCAGCCATGGTGAGAAATGCAGAATTGGGACAACCTCGACCCAACACTGATGATGATTATGATGATTCTTCGAATGGGCCAAGTATTGGCATCATCGTACGAGGAAATAAGGACCAGGGCTGAGCCAAAGTCCTATGCAAGCACGGATGGCGTCGAAAATTGTACCAGTTCATTTCCATTTTCTTCTGTCTTCTCCATTTCGGTTTCATGGCGTTGTCTCTCTTTCTCGAAATGACTTTAAGGAGTATGAAATAATTGCAAAGTTTTAGAGTCAGATATACGTGTAGGTATAATGATAAGTGGAGAATGAGTAAGGGTCGTTTGTTGTCTCCGTGAAGAAGGAGGGTGGGCTGTTTGTAATATACACCGAAAGTGTACATAAGTTCGGAAAGTTTCTTGAGGATTAATTTCGTTGTAATATCTCTCGCCAGGAAATGTCTATATTGTATGTACATATAAACTTGGCCAAGTTCCTACTGTATTACGGTATTATATTAGAGAAACGACCTTGGAAACTCGAACGTTAGTTCAGTCAAGTTTCAGTCAAAGACGGCAATTCGGAGCTCTCTGCAAGCTAAACTCTTCGCACCGAGAACTCGTTAATTGACATAATTCCAAGTATTTCGAATAATTTTAATTGCCTCGCGTATACAGAAACTCGCTAATCGAGGTGATAAATTTTACATTCATTGTGAAGAAAACCGATAAAAAAATTTCAATAAAAAAAAACTCTAATTCACGCAGATATTTCCTCCATCTCTTAAAAAGCATACATATTGTTATTTTTTTTTTTTTTCAAATATCAATTCGTGCTGTAGGGATCGATCCGATGTTAAAAAAGCTTGATTAGTCCTGATATGCAGCGTAAAAAAATGTTTGAGCGTCCTTTTGCCTACCGGCGTTTCATATAATGGTTATATACCTTTCTCTCTAAATGGTCGCTGTGTTTCAATTGAAACGATACATGCAAAGAAACGTTCGGGTATATTTATCTGCGTACGTGTGCTGCTCGTTGAGAACACAGAGGGTTATTAGGCCCTACCATATACAGCTCTAACTAAAGATTAAAAATCCGTACAACCAACCGGTGATCGAGGCGAAGGCCACTGAAATTAAGCCATCCAATTCCTCGCCCAATACATGATGATGCACCTACAGTCTTTTTCGGTGTGAGTGATAAATTGGTATAGATTATCATCGCACCTCTTACAAACTACAGCTACGATTTTCAATTCACCACCGTTTTAACGAATTTAATAAATTTCCACCACTCGATGATATTTTTATGTGCAAATTTGCCTGATGCGTTCGCTCCAGAGTTAAGAGTTGGTTTTACTATCCAGGAATTGCAGACCATTCAGCTTGAATTTCAACAAAAGTGTAGGATTTTTGAGTAAAGTAAAATTAAAGGCAAAAAAAAAAGCAACTATTAATTACCGAGTAAATAAGAGGGAGAACAGAAGGGTTAGCCATTTGTCGAAGGTATAGGGAAGGGAGGGATGAGGTTGAGGTTGGGGCTAGGAAGAGTGGCTGGTTCATGGAACGGACGAGCAGCCATACAAGTACGTGAAGAGCATCGGCGTTACTGCGGTACTATGTGCAAGTTATGTATGTACAACATACATGTACAGGTACATGGGTATCTGTGTACGAACGTGTACTCGGCTGTAGTAGGTAGTAGGTAGGGTAGGTAGGTAGGTAGGTAGGTAGTTGGGTATGCTAACCTAAACGGTATAGTACCCCGTGGTGAAGTAGTCCATAAAGTTGGTATGGAATTGGTATGCGAAACCGATATCGCGTTACAAGCAGCTTTGCAACCGCCTCGATCAGCCCTTGAACAATTTCATCGTTCCTAGGCGCGCTGACACGAACGATCCTTGACTATTCCACCATATCCTCTTCTTTCAGAAAAATACTACCATTTCTCCACCGTTTTAAAAATTCCATTTTCAACAATTTTTCATCCGTTCTTCGGAACTTTTATACTCATCACCCAATTAATTCACAACCCTTGGCAAAAAATGCATCGTTTTTTGTCAAGTTAATCAACAGAAATGATTATGGTATTACATTTTTTCTCATTAGGAGTTCGGGTTTCTGAATTATGTGACTATTTCCAGTCATCAAGTGATTGCCCATGTACGAATGCCAAAGTATTGCCGGATCTACCCACATGGCACAGAATTGGCACTACCCCCCGGCTGCCAAATTTCGTTCGGTAATACTGGCCCAGTGCAGAGAAATTATTTGCTCAACGTTGAGCAAATCCTGATGACTGGTACTGACGAGTGAACATACATGGAGCTCAGCCGGAAGTCAGTTCTGTACTGGGAATACACTGGGCCAATATGGTGTTTCATACTGGCTGGTGGATTATTTCGTGCCAATTGACGGCACCATGAGTTGGACTGGTGTTAACGACCCAAAATAGTCCCAACATTGATTTTGACTTGGGAAAAGCTTGGCACTTGGTGGCTGTCAGTATTGGCAGCTATGGCACCTATACCGTGCCAATGCCAAGCCAGTTTGCAGTACGTACATGGGTTTCCTGTCTCTTTTTTGGTGTTTGGACTTTTGAATACTCCGCTACAGGCATAAATATACCCAGTGGCAGGGTAGCGAAATTTTTTGCTCTTCAAGGTAAAGCTCCGTTTAGGGGGGGGGGGGGGGGGGGGGGGGGGGGGTTGGAGTTTTCGGCGGATCGTATAGCCTGACGACGCACGTGATTTAACGACGGTTGAGGTTGGGTTGTAGAAACCGGCGTTGGGCCCTTGCGGATCGACCCTATCTTCGTCGCGGCACCCACCGTTATCGAGGTCAAATGATCCCCTCGAATAGAGCGACGGAAATCATGAGGGAAGGGGATAAAGATAGGGGTGGCAAAAACTTGCCCGATTGGGAGTTGATTTTTTTTTTTTTAACTTTAATCAAACATCCCGTGGCTCATGACGCGTGTCAATTATTCGCATCACCTGTGCGGATCCCATAGTTCCGTTTACTTCTTCTCTTTCCTGTCACCCTCGAGATTCGAGGTGACCCAACGAGGTAAGGGCAAAGGTCCTGTGTCGCACCCCAAGAGCAAAAGAGAAAGATAGAACGAGAGGGAGAGAGAGAGAGAGAGAAGTTCTTTGGGCACCCAATCAGAGCGAGCAAACATTAATTTAACGCTACGTGTCGGGGATACGTTTTTGCTAGTCTCCCTTTCTCCGGCTCGATTCCCATCCCTTATTCTGGTATACCCTGTACCTTTTACACCGTGCCGTCGCACTCTGGGGTTAATTACGACGGAAAGAAGAGAGAGAGAGGGTAAGAGGGGTGAAAATAAGGGAGGAAACGGGAAACCTCGACCGGGGTTTGTAAGTGGCCGGTTAATGGTCGTCGACTTGTTTCCGTTCAATTGCGATCCTCTTAATTTCGTTCGCACTCTAACCAACCCGATCACCGAATCCACGTCAATTTCACACACCTACAATTTCCGCAACCCCAACCCCAACTCCAACCCTCTGGTACAGAGAAAGTACATTAACTCCAGGACGACGCGAGGACATCGACACAAAGTCTTTCGCAATTTTATTCTCTCCCAGTTCTGTACCTACACCTAGAACTGCATGTGCCTCCCGTATGCAACACCAAACACGATTTCGAACCAGCACCTGCCCGGCCATTCAGCCTTCCACTAAAATCTAATCGGATATGTAAAAAAGCTCGTTTGCACACGAGGCAATCTGAAAAGTTCATTCCGTTATGGAGTTCGGTGTTCAGACACTGTAACTGTTACAGTGTATCATATGTGTTCCTCAGCATCGGTGCAGAGATCAGTTAGAGTTGAATTTGAGTTGAATTTAAGCATATGGGTGGTTTTTCTTGAAACTGGACACTGATTACAGTTTCAATGGAATCCATGATTTCAGTTTTTAATTGTTTGACGGTTTGCCCCAGGGGAAAAAAGTCGAAGCTGTAGAAAAGAAAGAGAATGCAATGGAAAGAAAAATGAGGAAGAGGAGAATACTGGGGGATACTTTTGAAGTCGAAGTCAATCGCGGCCTCTTTTGACGGGTAGGGGATGGTTTTCCGGTCGTTCTTCGTTCGCCGTTCACCATTTTCCCCGTTTGATTCTGACTCTTTCAGGATTCCCCCTGACCAACAACCCGCCGTGGTAAATCCACCCTCGAACCAATTCGAAATCGCATTAAATCCATTTCAATGCGTTCAGTCAAAACTCCAATTTAAAAGTTCCTCCTCGCAAGCTAGAGCTTGCGGGCGTTCCAAACGACGACGACGACGACGTCGACGTCGACGTCGACGACAGCTTCACGTCCGGAATTAGAAATACCAAAAATAGTTTCTTCGCCACGAACTAATTCCTTGTAATAAACGAAATCTTTCTTTCTCTCTCTCTCTCTCTCTCTCGACGGCCTTCGATGCCTTTTCGCCTTTTCAAACGTCACTAGAGCTGACGGCTATAGCCGTTTCAAGTATTCGTTTAGCACTTCTCTTGCGCGGATTTTCTGAACCCGAACTTATCGCTGAACCGAAAATTCCATTGCGACAGCTTTCCGCAAGCTTGAGTCTCGGTTTGAAATTCTATCCAATTTATATATACCTACCTATATATATCCTTACGAAACGGGATTAGGATACCGAGAAATTTCTGTTTGCAGATAATTAATGAGATTTTCCTTGAATACTCACTGCATACAAGGCTAATTTTTTCAATCAGTGGAGCCGCGAGCCAAAAGTTTGCGTCACAATTCCAGGAGAACAAAAAAAAGAAGAGATAAAAAAAAAAAAAAATCAGTCGAAAACCGCAGAAGCAGTTGAGCCGTGAATACGAAACCACTATATAGGTATGTGAGATCGTATATAGTGACATGTTTTCACGATGTAATTTATACATCGCTGGTAGTCGCCTATTTGCGCGGCGGATAAATTTTTACCATTTTTTTTTTAGATCTTGTTTGTTTCGTTTTGTACTTTTTTAAATTATTGGGCGTGCCATATAAGCAAACGAAGAGGACTAGACGGCGTATATACTTTTATGCGGGGGGCGCGAAATTCCTATAGGTTATGTTATATTCCCGCCTTTTTGCGTTGGGGGATGACGATATGTATGTGGATGTACATATAATACTTGTGTTGTGTGTGTGTGTATATAACGTATACGCGGGGGGGAACCATAGTATTAAATTAATGAGATTTTGTGAAACTCGTGCGGAGTTTTCTCTGCTGCCTGAGAATAGCGGCGAAAACCCGGCGGGTCTTTCGCTCGATTCTGTAACCCCCGAAAAAAGAAAAACGACTCTGAACTGAGGAACTGCTCGTGTATATAGCAGCTCGTTTCTTGGGTTTTGCTATGGTAGCAAAAAGGGTGAGTTTCCTTGTTCGCTACCCCCGTAGTTTCGTTTTTTTTTTTCTTCTTTTTCTTTTTCTTTCTTTATTTTTCTTTGACTATTTTCCAGGGGACTACGTAACCATACCATATATACTCTATTCCATGCCTTTCCAACGCCGGAAACACAATCGGCTAGATACGGCGTGAAATTGAATAATTTAGTGATTCGTAGGCGCGTTTTAAAATTGGAAGAAAAAAAGGGAAAGAGAAAAAGAAAAAGGTAAAACCGTGCGACATTTTCCCCAATCCTGAGGATCTAGGAAAACGATTTTTCCCTCAACGTTCCCGCCTCGCGACCCTTAGAGAATAATATTAGCTTTATTATCGTGAAACTAACGAAATTATGGCCTACAACAGCTGAGCAAAGAATATAACTACCGTGAAGAAATCAACGTCAGGGTATACAAAGTTAAAGGCCGAAACTTTTTGGTACGAAAAGTTTTCCAGTATTCGCGTCCGTCCTCGCCCTGGCAACCCTGCAGTAGGAAATTAATGAGATTCCTTCGTCGTCTATACTTTTGGAAATAAAATATTCCATTCGATTTGAACGAACCCCTCAAGCCGTTACCTTGATTTTCTACTCGATTCATGATGCTGCTTTTCGCTTGGGCCTGCAGCCTAACCGTATAACGTAAGAAGTTTAGTTTTCCACGTGCCCGGGGATTAGGTCCCGATTTTTAAACTCATTTAGAGGAAAATTTATACCCCAAAGAACGGCACAGAAAATTCAACGATCTCCTTCTCTGTGTATACAGTCTCAGCTCCACTCCGGAAGGCCTTATCACGTTTTCATAATCTCTCCAACTTCTTACATATTTCACACCCCGGAGTTCGCTCGCCCCTTTTCTCTCTACTATATACAACGGGGGGTGGAAGGAAATCCAGGGGGTACATTTGCTATAAGCTGGACGTATCAGGATAAGAAGAAAGGGGGTGAAATTTGTCCCTTGTTTCTAACTGAGTGTCAGAATCTCACCCTTTCCTCCCCTGGTTTAGAAAATTAGAAGTTTTGCTACGAAAAGAGTAAAGGAAAAAGACGTGGAATAGAAAAGAACTTGGAAAAAAAGGTTAGAATGAAAAGAAAATAGAAATGCTAAAGTTTCCCACGTGCCTTTTATCGCGAAAGGTAACGCAAGTTCATATAGATATATATATATATATACGAAAACGGTAAGAAGAAGTGAATGAAGGTCCGTGGAAAACTGTGTGAAGGGCCAAAACGTTGATGGACCAACGGTCGACCCAGGCGTGCTAGGGTCTGTGCTGCGTTGATCACGAACAAAGGTTCCATCAGAAACGGGGTGCGTCTGAAATGGGCGAGAGAACATGTAGGGCGACAACGAACGACTGGCAACACATTGGTGGATGTATGTAAGTAAGTACATACGTAGCTAAAGTCCCACCAACGCATCGGTAACCCTACAATGTGGATATATAGAAACGGTTGAGTTCTTCAGCCGTGTCCTGAAGGTGGCGAGTTGGGTGTTGGTTGGGTTTGTAGGTGCCTTGAAACTCCCAAGGAGTGGATGATGGTCAGACTAGGGTTATCCTGAGTCCTGGCCACACCATGCCAATACCATGTCATGCCATAGCAAACTAAACCAAACCAAACCATGCCATCACACACTTTCCCCACCTACCTACCATTTCTCTACTCCTGTACTACTCAGGGATTCAGGGTACATTGAACACGAGGCTAGAAGCGGTCGAGAGCGAAAACTCCATTCCGTTATATAGGAAGGAAAACCAGAACCAGTACCAGAACCAGAAGCATAAGAGAATAATATAAGAAACGAGGAGAAGACCAGTTCATAGGGTTTTTTTTTCTTTTACCCATTGCTAAAACGTTCCCGGAAGTAGAATACGAACCTCAGTTTATACATCTACCTCTATACCAAGACCAACTCATACCCACCTACGCGGGACCAAGAGAATAGAGATTAGCGAGCTTTCGCTAATGTAAGAGCCGCAAAGCTCGGCGAGACGGCCTCCACCCTTTTGGACAAAAAGTTTGTTGTCGCTTGTGGAAGGTAGAACGTTGGAGGGGTGAAGGGTGAAGGGGTTTGTAGGTATGCGAGAAGGCATTGTTTTTTGTTCAAGGGGTCCGCCGCTGGGTTATTATTATTATTATTATTATTATTGTTATTATTATTATTAAGGAAATCTTTTGCCTCGGTAATCTGATCCAAGGGCTAACTTTACTCTAACTTTAGAATCAACTCTAATTTTGCTATAACTTCTTCGAATACAGTTAATGAACCGGAAGCGAACTTTATTTGTGTACCTACCTACCTACCTATACCTTGCCCCTATATACCTTATACTCTCGGCCCCTCACTCTCGGGCAATGGAAAATGCGGGCTCGATTTTCGTTATCTGTGCAGAAGCTTTTCTTGAAAAACTTTCTATATTTCAAACCAATTCGACTCCCTTTCTTTTTTTTTCTGTTTTTTTTTTTTTTTTTTTGCTTGCAGTGGAATGAGATTGTCAAATTTTTCGGTCTATTACTTTTTTCTTCTGTTTCTTCTTCTTCTTCTTCTTTATTCGGTTTTCCTTTTTTTTCAAAACTTCGCTATATTATCTGATCACGCGTCAACTTTGTCAAACTTTAAAGCGCGAGTCTTAATTTTACGATAACTTCATCGAACATACTTAATGA